>CAUYSK010091789.1:0-26301 GCA_963575035.1 Avahi laniger
ACAATAATGAAAATGGCTAAATTATGCTATATCCACTATATGAAATATTACAAGATCATTAAAGTAGCAATGAAAGAATATATGCTTATGTATTGAGTGAAAACAGCATACATTTTAACGTACACTATAATTGCAATTATGCAAAAATACACATCTATAAGGATAAGACAGAAATAATTAGCAAAAATGAAATTATATGAAATACAGGGATCATGTGATTTTTTTAGTTTTCAAAATTTCTATAACACGATTATATAATCTTTACAAATAAAAAACTTAAAACATTTTAATTACGATTCACTATTGTATTTACTGAGTGTCTAACACACAGAACACCCTCGAAAATATTTTTCCCATAAATGAATATCTTTTAGTTGTATGACTTTGTTTCACAGTTTAAAATGCTGTCAAGGTACTCTCTGATCCTCCTAGCTCCCCGTGAGATGGGCAAATGAGAACATTACCTTTGTTTTAGAGGTAGAGAGAATGAGTCACACAGAAGTTGTGACTTGCCTCGGGCCACACGAAGCTAGTGACAGAGCCAGAGCTAGAACCCAGGTCTTAACGCCACGTGTGGTCAGCCTGGCTGTTCTTACGCTAAGGGACAACACACAACCAGAAAAGCTTCAGGTGGCCGGCAGCCTCATTTGCAACGTCCAGGTGAGAAGGAAGTTCATTTTTTTTGAGACAGAATCTGGCTCTGTTGCCTAGGCTAGAGAGCTATGGCATCAGCCTAGCTCATAGCAATCTCAAATTCCTAGGCTCAAGAGATCCTCCTGCCTCAGCCTCCCGAGTAGCTGGGACTAGGGCATGTACCACCATGCCCAGCTAATTTTTTCTATATATTTTTAGTTGTCCAGTCAATTTCTTTCTATTTTTAGTAGAGACAGGGTCTCGCTCTTGCTCAGGCTGGTGTCGAACTCCTGAGCTCAAACCATCCACCGGCCTCGTCGTGTGTTACTCTTTATTAAAGAAAAGAAAAGTCTGAGCCTGACTTTAGGAGCTGGAGAAACGAATGATGCAAATTCTACGATGGACTACAAGGAAGTTCAGCCGGAGTCCACGGCAGGGCTGATTCGTGGATTTCCACGTCCCCAAACTCCCTCGACTTCCTTGGTGCTGCTTGCCTGACATGAAGGCTTTATTCTCTCTCTTCTCTGCTTTCCTGGAAACTCAGCAAGAATGTTCACAAAACGAAAGTCATCTGCAGGCCGGCAACAGCCCTAACACCTCACGGTAGCTCACAGAGAGAGAGAAAAATCCTGTTTCTCAATTAGTTCATTGCTCATTGTTTTCATTAAAGAAACGAACAGATATGCATCGACTGTCTACCGCACGCTACGCAGAAAAATCCCTGCCTCCATGGTGCTTGGATTCTAGCATGCGGGAGGCTGATGACAAGCAAGATAAATCACTAAAACGTGCACAATAAGATGCCTCCCAGGGCAACTCCACTCAAGTCTTCAGGAAGGAACTTCAGAGTAGGGAGAACCATCTCCTTTCTGCCCAAACCAACAGTCTAACTGAATATTCAGTTAGCACCAGGTTTGTGGCATCACTTAGAAAAGGAAAGAAGCACAGACATCTCTTCACCCCACACCTGTGTGCTAAGGAACGTGTGACTGGAATGAAGGCTGAGTTAATGCCCCAGGCAATGGGGCTGTGGACAGGAGCTCCGGGGCTATGCCGAGCCTGCTGCTTGCTGGGCCGGGTTCGAAGGCAGCTCTCGGTAAGTCCTGTTTCCTATGAAGGCCAGAGACCAGCACGTGTCTGGCCAGGAGTGTATCAGCTTACACACTTGTAAGACTGCATCCTGGTTTGTCTTTTACTTTTCAGATTTCGCTCTGATGAGCCCGAGTCCAGGTGGAGACTGTAAACCAGGCCTTTCCTGCTGCGTGGCAGGCGTCTTGTAAGCTGGACATTGTGTCTTACTATTGCACACGGAGAAGGCTGTCCTTGTCACTCCGAGGGTGTGAGCATGTGAACAGCAGATGGAGAGAACAGCGCTGGGGGCCAGACAGGAGCCCCCCTCGGGAGGGGTCACTCTCTGGAAGGAGCAGCTGTCCCCTGCCGAGCCCTGTGGGGAAGCCGCTTCGTAGGGGGTTCTCAGACTCAGTTGTGCACCAAGAATGTTGCGTCCCTCTGAGGACAGGGCTGAGGCCCGACTGGAACTCAGGACACCGTGGTCCCTTGCCCAGGGCTTGCGCAGAGCGAAGCCCCCCTCTGCGTGACCTCAAGGACCTGGGCTTCCGAGGGAAGATGACCACTCCACAGGGTGTTGGGAGGTGGGGCATGTAGGAGGCGATGAGGTGGCGAGGATGGAGCCCTCCTGAGTGGGGATCCAGGGATCTGCCTCCACCCTGTTTGGGCCATGTGAGGACACGTGTGTGAGCCAGGACGCGTGTCCTCACGGGAACCCAGCCATGCTGGCGCCCCGACCTCTGGAGCCGTGAGAAAGAAATTTCCGCTGTTTAGGAGCCACCCCGTCTGCGTGCAGAGACCCAGCAGGGGACTGGTCTCCACGGCAGCCCCACAGCGTGGCGGAGGGTTGGCGGAATTCATAGCCACGGCTGACGCGCATGTTCTGCCATCTGCGCTCACAGCGGGAGCAGGCTGTGAATCAGTCAGAAGTCGGTGAAAACAAAGATGCACTTTTCAGCCCACCCGAGTTCGAGGCGCCCGAATGTGAGAGCGAATTATGGAAGGTGTCCTCGGGGGTCTGCGCTTTGTTCCTACGCCTTCCTGCAAGTGTCCACGCAGGACCCGTCCAGGTGAGGGGGCACCGCTGTCCCTGGAGCCACAGGCCTCCAGCTGCACCCAGGTTCGTGCTCCTGGGGCCCTCGGCTAGCGTGGGATGTGCCGGGAGCCTGAGGCGCTGTTAGCGCCGCCGTCCTGAATTCTGCGCCAGCCGTTCTCCTCTGGCTCTGCTCCTGGGCTCAGGCCTCTCGCTCTTCTCTGTGGTGACAGGTCCAGGCTTTCCCAGGTCTCCCTCGACCTCCTTTGTCTTCTGGCTCCACCCACCTGGGCCTGGCTAACCCGCTGAGGCCAGCAACAGCCGTGTCTAGTCAGGCCGGCCGAGTCCAGCAGCCGGGGTGGCCTTCACTCCCCGATGTCGTGGTCCAGAGGGAGCTGTGCTCCCTGGGGGACAGGTTGCACTCGCTGCCCCGGGTCTGCGCCTCTGCACAGAGCCCTGCTGTCTGTAACAGGCCAGCTGCCCGAAGGGGCACCCAATCTGTACCCACGGGCTTTCTGAAACAAATGGGCTTGTAAATACTTTTATTAATATGATTTATTTTACGTTTTCCGGCTTTATGGATGCACAATTGACGTACATTTAGACACCTGATTGATTGTTTACAGCTTATCGATATCCGTGACAGCATCTTTCATTTTAGTGAAACTTCCCCAACTCAGCCAGGAGGATTGACGTTTCCGACGTAGCTTTTTAATTTTCAATCTGTTTCCCAGGGTGAAGGGCTGATGGTGAGAATTCTCCGAGTAAATCCTCTGACCGTGTTAAATACAGAGCCTGAAGAAATGCTCTATAAGGATATGATATCAGTCAGGGCTTTCCAGAGAAACAGAACAGGCTCACACACCTGAAAATCCAGTCATTGTAAAAAGACAGCATCACTTAAAACATGGTCTTTTATTTCTAGAAGAGCAGAAGTGGGCGGATGAAATACGTGTTCATATTTCTTCAGGTGGAGACAGGTCAACAAAGAAGTAAAATTTAAAACAGAAATGAAAATCATAGTATTGAAAACTGGTTTTCCTCCCTCCAATATGGAAAGCACTGAAATATAGAGATACTTTTTCCCCTGTATGGTAGTAAATGTCTATCTTGGAAGATGGAATTATCATGCAACCTTGAGAGATAAGTTGCTACAGAAATACAAACAGTAAAATAAAAATAAGTCTACGGTTGTTTCTTCTGTCACACTTTGTACAGATTTATCCCTTTGTTTTAATGGTTTCTAGAATCAGTGGTGTCGTGTGTTGAGACCCAGAGAAAAGTCATTATAATTGAATGTTATACCATTTTCCTTCACGATATCAGTAATATTCCCTCCCTAGAGAAATCGGGTGAAATGCATATTTAGACAAGTGAATCTATCCGATAAATCATTTCACAGATGAGAAGGAAACCAGGTGTGAAATGAAAGTGACATGTTTTCAAAACCACTTCATTAAACAAGAGGACACTAATCAATACATACTGTTTTCATGATGAAATAAACAGCTGGATGGAGGAACGTCTGTGATCGTGGTCGTGCTGTCCAACAGTGTCTTCTGTTCCCGGCTGCACTCCTGGAGATTAGACTGAAAGAGCCTGTTGCGGCTCAATCGCCAGCTGCCTTCAAGGCTCCGCGAAAACACAGCTGCACTCAGGTCCCCAAGCAAGCGAACGCTGGAGCCTCAACCTGTCCGTGCTTGAAATAGATTGTCTGATACATATTTTTAAATTCTTAATAAATCATTCATGCACACATTTGATATTGAATTTATTATTGTATGAATATTAAAATTACATGTTTGCATGTATACAAGGTGAGACAATCTGATAACACCAACGTTTATTTTTCAAGCTTGCATAAAGGAACATGCTTAAATGAATCTTATTCTTCAAAATAATCACTTTGGAATGGTTTTGAAAACATCTTGGATTTATTTTCAAGAGCTAGTTTTAGAACCATAAAAAGCTCAGTTTGTCAAAGTAATCTCTCTCTCTCTCCCTCCCGCACACGAACGCATATGTCGACAAAAGACAGCTATTAACTGTTACTGTTAGTATATAGATTTCCAAGTATTTAAACACAAAGGTAAGAAGTGTTTACATAGAAAATCATTGAATTCCATTTGCCTTGCTGACAGGAAGCTCCGTATCGAATTTGTTTCAGCTGTCACGATTATTTAGGCATCTCCTTCTGTATGTTGCGATAGGTTTTCTCCATTTCCTCCATATTTCTGTTTTTCCAGACAGGGATTTTTCATTTCTTTGGTATTTTTCATAATCTTATTAAATAGACTATACGACATGCCATCTAAATCCTATTTAGTAAAGAAAGATTATAAATATTTAATATACAGTAGAGTAAAACAGGAAAAAGGAGAGATTAATGATGAATCTGTACTTATATTTCTTCAAAAAGGTACTTTGAAACTGGACAGTGCTAGATAAGTGTATCTCCTTCTCCGTTTCTTCCTAATCTGATCGCAGATGGTTCCACGACTCCGACACTCCCCTCGTGGTCGAGAGGAAAGTTCGACTCAACAAGCAGGCCAAGATCCAGTAGAAACTTCAGATAGAAGCGTTTTGGGGTGATTTATTTAGTGTACATTTTTGGAATGCAAAATGTACATGGTAAAAATTGCAATGTCTTATAGTATAATAAATGAGGATTTTAGTCTGAGTTCGGCACTGGTTTTTATCTCTATGAAATCTGTTTTATTTTTATTCTCTCCATAATGACAGCCCTAAAAACAATAAAGTCATCTTCTACTAGGTAATTATTGTTTCCAAGCATTTCTGAAGACCATGAAAGTGCTTAATTGTTCACTTGCTCACGAGAGGCAATAAACAGATATTGGTGACTATGTGAGCAATGATTTCTTAAAGTGTTTTTTTAATGCAATGATTACAAAGCTCATCACTTCCCTATGTCTCCACTGTACTCTATTTTCATCCTGCCCTTTCTCACGAAGGCAGAGCACGAGGGGCGGGAGCGAGTAGAACAGGCCCCCCAAGAGGACAAGCAGAGGCTGCACCCCACGGCTCACACGCTGCCCACGTCCACCACGCCAAGTCAGTGTTCAGAGCCCCGCGGGTTCCCTCGGGCAGACCCTGCACACTGCCCCCGTCCCCACGAACCGTGTGGAGAATGGAGCGTGCCAGGATCCGACACGCATCTCAGGAAGGCCCAAGGCGTTGTCGTCGGAGAGTATTGGGAAAACCTCTGCTCAGGGGCCACGAAGCCAAATGAAAAGAACACTGAGGGTCCACATCTTTCTTTGAAAAATGACCGTTTGGCTTACCTGAGTGAATCATCCAAGGCTGCTACTTTGCTTGAACACCTCAAACACTGAGAGTCGAAGCAGTGAACAGGGCGGAGATCTTACGTGATGACCTGACAGAACACGGGTTGAAACCAGTCTGTTTTCTTCCATCGACAGACTCTGTGGTGAAGTATTTCCCTCTCAAGGTGCCCTGCAGCGCGGACTGCACAACACGGTGTGAATTCTGCAGCGCGCGCGCCGTCTCTTGCAACCCCTGCTCACTGTGGCATCGCGGCGGAACAAGAGCTCCTCCCGTATGAGGCCACACCCCTGCCCAACCCTCTCTCTCCCGTCACTCGCCTTCCGCTCCCAGCGCCATTTATGGGAACGGAGTTTGATCTATTCCTTCCCCGGCGGTCCTTCAAATTCCATGCTACGTCCGAAGCGTTCCAAACCTGCGCCGTTCAGAACAGCTCGCTCTTCAACACCATGTTCTTTTACAGCTTCTCCCCTTAGCCTTATGTGCAGCGAGGCAAACTTTATTGCTTGCTGTGTTTTATGGGTTTCTCTGGGCCATGCATATTCATGGTGTTACATAAATAATAATAATGCAGTGAAATATTAGGCAGGGATCTTTACGTTATGTGGTAAATCTTCAAAGGGGTGAGGACGGAAGAACTAAAGGACATTGTGAGCCTGAATCCTGGAGCCCTAAGACGGTTAGTGGATTTACATTAACGACTGATTTTCTTTGCAGCAGTGAATCATGTTTATAGATCTACATACGGAGCAACAGAATTCAGACTGGACACGGGAGTCCCTGCCTGGCCACTGAAATCTCACTGCAACCTATCAAACTTGGATATTTAAAATGCATCACCTTCCAAATGTTAGCACTTAAATTTTTTTTTCCTATCCAATACTTTACAGAAGTTAGGCATGTTTATTTTAAGGTACCTCGATAATAGATTTCAGTCTAAGAAAGAGAAAAGTTATTTGTAAAAGACAAAAGCACCATGCAAATGGAACAAGGAATCGAATGCAATTAGGAAAAGTTGCCAAATGTCTGGAGAGCAGGTCAGTCGAGGAGAGGGGCAGGGGAGCCCGCTCCTCCAGGACACAGACCAAGCACCTGCAGGTGTTCCCCTGGGGGGCTCAGAGAGGACACCCTTTACCTGTGGATCTGATGGTGGAGGTGATGTCGGAGGGCGTCATCATGGGAATACATTCATCATCTTGGGAGTAGCCGGCTTGGATGGCGCGAAGGTAGCTGTGACTCCGTGTTCGGAAACACCCCGGGAGGTCGAGAGCGTCCATGGCCTGAGACTCGACTTCGCTGAAGACAGACTCGCACACCGACTCGAACTGCCCGTTGATCTCCGCTTCGCTCACCTGCAACAAGCGACAGCGCGGCTGATGCCTGGGCTCGGCACAGCCGCCACCGCCATGTTCCCAAAGAGCAGGGCGGCGGTTTCATCCCACGACACTCATTTGCAGTGTGGTATTTTCAGTACCGTCAATCTGAAACCAGCATGGGGGATCTGCTAAGCTGGGGAAATAGCTGCTTGGGATTCTCCTTGCAGAAGCCTTGGGTGAACGGCCAATTTCAAGAGGCTGATGGAATTCCTGGGACCCACAGGCGACCTCAAGGTGTGGCTGGTGGTTATCGCCAAGCTCAAGAGAGAAGCGCATTCAAAAGCGCAGCGCAGCACCTGGTGCAAGGCAAGTGCGCAGCCCTCAGTTCTCCCTCCCTCTGCCCGAATGCCTCCTTCACCTCTCCCCGCTATTTGCAGCACAGATGACTCTGGGTAAGGAGCTGCGCGAGCGTCTCAGCTACTTTTAGTTCTCCGGGATCGAGAGACTGCGTCTACCCATTGCCATGGAAACTAATCACAAATCTGGCATATAAGCTCGTCTCCTCACCATCACAGCGGCTCGAATCCGAGTCCAGATGAGAAAGAAATGGCTGCTTCGGTGTTTTTGTTCACAGGAGATAAGTTGCTCTGCCTAAATTCCAGGTCCCCCCTCCTTTAGCCTAGGATATTCGTATAAGTCACTTCCTTTGATAGTTTAGCAGAGAAAATAATTATTTTCCAGCCTGCAATGTGGCTTTCAGGTTTGGAGTCACCCTGGGAACCCCACGTTGCAACTGCCTTTGAAAAGCGTTATCTTGGCTTTGGGGTGAGGGGCAGGCTGATGCCGCACACGGGCCAGCTGCCAGGTGAGTCATGGGCCTTGCTCAGGGTGGCTGGGTCAGGGGTGACACACTCTCCTGGGGTTTCCTGATGGTGACACTTGTGTCTGCCCCATGAGCCAAATCTGGAGCTTTTAAATGGAAATCTGATAAAGTGAATTATGGGACTAAAACAATGTTGAAGAGATCGGAGGGAGGAGGAGTGAGAATTTTAAGAATGAAAACCTGAAACTGGTTGGGTAACATGCATGGGAGCTCACAGGCCCCGGGGCCCAGCTCCATGAGTGACCCCCTCCCTTGCTGACGGGCACTTTGGTAAGTGATTCCCCCGACCCCGGTTACACGTAGACTCTGGGCAGCCCCCCGGAATGTGTCCTACATGGGTGGACATACATGTGCACATGGGAGTGCTTGTTCATGATGCACGTGAGTGAGGGCTGGGCTCTTGGGCGCCCGTCTCCCCTGGGGTAGCACTGGCAGGGCCCAGCCACATGCCCCCTTCAAGCTCAGCCTTGTCCTCTGTGTGGTGGGTGGAATCCTGTCACCCGCCCTTGGGACTGTGCAGGCACCGGAGTTTGAGCTGAACACTGATGCCCCGGCACGGCCTTCCGCTCGTCCTCCAACCTGCCCGACTCTGGCCAGGCATCCGAGACGCACACAGAACAGCGATTCTCCACGCACTGGCACCCGCTTCCGAACTTGAACACGCCGCTCCACCTCCTGCTCTGCCTGCCTCGTGCTCCAGCCCTGCAGCCCCGCTGGGCAGTCTCTTCTCCCTGGAGGTCCTGACCCGGGTGAGATGCTCTCGCCTGGGCTCCCCCCACAGCCGTGCGGGTTTGCACCCAAGCACCCATCTGCAAGTCCATCTGCAAATGCTCACTTCTCGGCCTTTGCCCAGTTTTTCTTCAAAACCAGATGCTGTTTTTCCTCCCTCTCTGTCAGACACTGACTCTGATGCTGTTCCCTGCGCGGCAGGAGGCAGCCTGCACCCGGGTCAGTCCAGACTCACAATCGCTACTGCACAGGCAGTCAAGGAAAACATCACATTCACAAACTGAAGGTGCGTTCAAGCACCGTTTCCACGGGCAGTAAAAATAAGTAAGCGATATGCTTAATTAAGATTTTAAAACTCCACTCATATTTGTCCTGCAGCACGGAGTGACTGCAATGAACAGGGCCTATCTTGCTCTGTCATTGCTCATTCTCTCGCTGTCCCCAAGGGTGGGGTGCAGGGTGCCTTCCCCTCGGAGCCACCCTGTCCTGGGGCCCGGTTAGAGCACAGTGGCTCCAGGGCACCTCTGATCCTACTTGGGGCCACGGTGTCCCCAGAAGTAGGTCCTGCCCTGGAGTGAGCCTGAGGAATGGGGCTCTCGGGGAGTCACCAGGCACCACGGCCAACGTTCGTCCTCCCTGGGGACCTTCCATGGCACAATCACAAGGACAGGGCTGAAAGCTGGAGAAGCAGAGCCCTTCCCTGGCCCTGTTTCATCAGAACGAAGTCCCCGGTAAAAGGAAGAGGGCCTGCGCTGGATCAAGGAGAGAGGCCGAGATGGCCGGTTTACCCATCACTGTTACTCAGAAGCAATCAATGTAGAAATGGTATAAACACCAAAAAAATTAACCTTTAAAGTTCATGGGTTTTCAATTAGTCAAGCTAACACCAGGCAGGAGCTTCCTGCGTGCTCTGGTCTGCGTATAAGAGATGCTGACTGGGGCTCATTTCTCCCCAGCAGCAAGGGAGCCTGGCCCCGGGAGGGGACAGAGGGGACCCCCACCTGACTCTGCAGCCTGGGCCCCAGGAGGGGACAGAGGGGACCCCCACCTGGGTTTGGAGCCTGGCCCTGGGAGGGGACAGAGGGGACCCCACCTGACTCATGCAGCTGGCCTGGCTCAGGGTGCTGACGGCCCTCATGTAGCTCTGGTTCCGGGAGCGGAATTTCGGGGAGTTGTAGTTGGCAGTAGGGTCCAGGCTGTGACCGATGGGCATGTCACTTGCAGCTTGCAGGTAGCTCTGGCTACAGGAAAAGAGAAACGAGAAAAGGCGTTCCGTGAACCGGCACCGAGGGGAGAGATGGGGGTGATCGCTCCGGCCCACACCGAGAGGCTGCTGTGCAGCTTCCAGCTCAGTGCTGGTGACTCTGCCTCACGTGCCTCTGCTCAGGCTCACACTTGCGAATGTGGATTCCATCGAAAGTAATAGGCTATTTGCAAAATTGCCTGTGAAGCCTGAGTCTTTATTGCCAGGTAGTGAAATCAGGGCCATTCCACATTAACAAAGTGTCAACGGCTCCAGTGACTCACACGCATAATGGCAAGCGCAGCTCCCGAATTTAAGCCTCGAGCTGTGAGAGCCTCATAAATATCATGTCAGCTTTTTGGCAACTTTACATACTCAGAAAAATAAAAGAAAAAAGAAAACGTTCATTTTCAGTTTTAACTTATGCAAAGCTGTCCAGATTATGCAACATAGGCAGATTGAAGAGGTAAATGGAGAAACCAAATCGTTTCTTTGATCGTTTTCTTCCAAATTCCCTTAGAGATCAGTGTTCTCTAGTCTCTGTCTTGCTGTTGTATAAAATGCTAAGAATAGGGACAGTCTAGCTTAGCTTAAATTTCTAGCTAATTGGACCCCTTTCAAGTTTTATTGACAATCTTTCCACAATGCAATGAAAATCCATTTTTTTTAAAAAAATAAAAACTAGACTAATGTGGATAGAAATGATTAATCATTCTTCCTTTCTGTTTTGGACGACTGTAGGGACATTAAGTACATAGAACATTGCACAAACCCGTGTATAAAAATGTATATAAACAGTAGATGTCCAATCCTGACTCTACAGTCGGGTGTTGGAGTGTGTCTTTTCTTTGCAAAGTAAATTACTGGTGTAAATTTTCTCTGTAATTTACTTCTCTCTTTAAAAATGGGACATGGGAGAAAAAAGTAGACTCTATAAATTCTTATTAAATGAAGCTCATTATTTACAGATTTAAAGTCATTCTTTCTGCTAAAAAGTTTTGCTTTAAAAGACAGTGTATAACACAGTCCGAGAGAGAGAGAAAGCAAAGGGGAAGAAATCAGTTTTAAGCCGCCTCTCACTTCGGCGTGTAGGAGCGGGACATCTCTCGCCCACTCCCGCTGCTCCTGGCGTGGTTGGGTCAGGAAGGCAGCTCCGGAGCAGGTTTGGGGACCTGCCCTGCAGCATAGGTGAGCAGACACGCACCCGACCACCTGGCTGTCCACACTTGAGCGGAGCAGGTTCAGTGGAGAGCAGATGTCAGCAGCGCCCGAGACTGTCTGGAGTTTGGGGTTCAAGTTGACCTTGATAAATGGACTCGTCCCTGGCCCTGCATGTGGTCTTGCAAGGTTTGCTTCCCTTGCACACACGTGTGTGTGCACGCATGTGAGTGTGTGTCTTTCATACACATGCATGCTGGCGAAAGTCTGAGCTCTGACGTGGCCGCACATGGACGCCCGGGGCCCTGACCCAGGCCCGGACTTGACTCGAGTTTGTCTTTGCAGAAATGCAGACTTTCTGCATCTCTCCTCTCCCTCTGTGTTGTCTTGAGATTGCCGGTGTTGCACCCTGCGCTTCTACCAGTTAGCACTTCCCTTCCAGCATAATAGCTTTCTCTTCCGAATAAAACCGTTTCCTCACTTTAATTCTCAGATTAAAGTTGCCTCCCAGACTGAGGAAACCAACTAGAAGGGCTCCTGTCCTCTCTGTCCCGGTGTTTAGTGTCTACCCAGCACCTGGTGGCGGCTGTGGGGACAGCCTCAGAGCCCCAGCTGTGGCCCACGGGAGGGTGCGGAGGTGGGTGGCACTCACACCTGCACCATGTACACACTCTCACCTTCCATTCCATGATTCTCTTTATTCCAAACTGGGCGAACGTTGCCGCTGCAGAAAGCTAATAATTTTTTTTTAACACAGACTCACAATAGGGAAGGTTTGCTCCACGCTGTCATGCCAGAGGAATGTGCACTGCCCTAACCCATCTGACCTCCACCACAATCTTGTGAAGTCCGTCTGCACAGACGCTGCTGCGCAGTGGGCGGCGCCAGTGTCAGTCCCGCCCGGCCCAATCGAGGGCGGGCAGAGCTCTGCCTGGCTCCAGAATTCACGCTTTCGCCCCAAGATCGCAGCTGCTGGGTCACAGAACCAGACAGTCCACAAGGTCCAGTTCTCTATCACAACACAATTTTTAAATAGTTAAAAAAAGGAAATCCAAATCTCAGCCTCACTAGGCTTAAAAGAGACTTTTAAAAATTATTATAACGGTTTAGCATTTTACACTAGAGCATCCGAGACGGCCGCAATCCTTATCAATCCCGGTCTGGAGACTGGAGACCCGGAGCTGAGGCTGGGAGGCCCAGTGGAGATCCGGAGCATGGTCCGGCGCCCGCCAAGCACTGACGCAGTGCCAGCCCCCAGGACCTCTGGATCCAAGGATTCTCCGGTTGTCCCTGAAACACCCATCTGGGAAAACCCAGGCCGTGGGGAGCTGCCTTCCAGCCCCCAGGAATGTTCCCTCGAGTGGTACTCCCTGCTCCGCATCCCAGAGATGGGAGATGCTTTGCCAGGCGCACCTGAGGGCAGCGCAGGAAATTTTAAAGGAAAACCACACGCAGTTTTCCAAAATAACATGAAAATATTTCTGTTTTAGTTCTGCCTTTCACAGGTTGCTCGCATTGGATAACCATCCATGCTCAGATGAGACCAGAAACCTCTGGAGAGCTGTCAGCATAAGAAAGTAATCCTACACAGACAGTAACAGGTTTCCTGATATTCTACCGTTTTCTTTCCATTTGCAAATTGTCCCAGAGCTGTTTGCTGACTCCTGGGCTCAAAACCTCTTCTGTGACTTTAGATCATAATAAAAAACAATTCTGCGTAACAAAACATGTGCCTAAGCAGGCCTCTGCCCCTAGCTCTTGAGATCAGTGCTCGAAACTCTGCAAAATCGACCACTCCACTGTCTTTACAAAGACAGATCCTGTCTGGGCTGTATTGCAGAGAGATTTACGAAAACTTTTTTCCATACTGAATGTGTTCATTCCAAATACAGAGAGCATCTTTTCATTTTTATAAGTGGGATCTGGCAGCATCGTGCTCATCTACAAAGAAACAGTGTTTCTTCTACTGCGTTCGATGGGAAATGGAACGCGGGAAACAGCGCACCTGAGCTTGTGTGTGTGTTCCTCCCACTAAACAGAGATTATTCTAAGATCTTTCAGTACACATTTCACAGGATCTCACAATCAATTACCTGATTCCAGAAAATGCTGTCTTTCCCCGTTATCCCCATATCCACAGTGAAGGTGTCCGGCAGCTGCAGCAGCATTGCTGGTGAGGGGGGCAGGCCTGCTCCCTACTGTGTGCCCCAGGAGAAACCACGCCACACCGCACCGTGGTGCCTACTCCGTGCTGCCCCTTGGTCCCCACCAGCTCCGCTGCTGGTCCCAGCGACGCTGACCTGCACCAGCCGGCACGGCCCCTTCACTATGACGGTGCTTGGCGGGTCTGTGATGACATGCTGACAAAAGCTGCCTAAATGGGCCACCAGGAGAAGGCATTTGAATAAGGCTCGCCGGCTTCAGTGAGTTTGGGTGCCGGAAAGTGCTAGAAAGACTTTTTTACAACATGATAATAGTGGCGCTGAGATGGTTCGCAGTGTGCTGGGACACAGATGGGCACATACATGTGTTTAATGTGAAGTGCTGAAAGGAGGTGTAGAGCCCACGTCGGGTGGAGGGGTGCTGTGTGGAGGGAGGGCACAGGGGGCCAGGAGAGGGGGAGAGAGAGAGAAGTGCCACAAGTTCCTGACTGGGACTCACAGCCCCTGAGCACTGGGCTCCGAGGACGGCTGGGCGAGCGCAGGAAGTGGCTGCGTTGGACACAGAGCCAGGGAGACGCCCACATTCCCGAGCTGGCAGATTCCCAGACACGAGAGGGCACGGATTCCAGGGACACTGAACCTACAGGACCAACAGGAACCAGGAACTGATCGGATGTGGCTGTGGAGAGAGAGAACTGAGATGACTCCAAGACACAGACTTTCCCTAACAGCGACAGGACCCACCCGAGGGAGGGAACAGGTTTTGGAGTTTGGTTTGGACCCGCTGACATGAGACATTCTGGAGAGCGCTACGAGGGCACAGTCAGAACTGTGGGCGCCGCATGGCAGATGATGAGGAGAGAGAGCCGCCGGGGCAAAGGAGTCCTCCCAGTGAGTGAGAGAGGGACCGATGGCCACAGAAGGGGGCTGAGAAGACAGGACAGGGAGGAGGGGTCACAAAGGATGGACTCGGGGACAACCTGGGCGGCTTGGTGCGTCTGAAGCAAAGGTGTTAGTGGATTTGGGAGCAGGAACCCGAGCGCAGTAAGTAAAGGCAAGAAAATGGAAGTGTAAGTGGCAATTTTGGACAGTTTGTCCAATCTGCCAGTGAAGAGCAGAGGACGGAGGTAATTTGAGAAAGGCCGTATGCTTTCTGGGGCTGCGGCCATGAGCGTGTTACTCTCAGAAGGTGGACAGTCACCCGGAGACGCTCGTCTTCCCATCCAGGGGAAGGCTCGGCTGTGACATGCACTTTAAATGCGGGAAGTGTGGCACGGACAGAGGGCAGTTTGTGCGCTCCACGAGGCACGCGCGTTCAATGCTGGAAAGCCTGCATTCAGGTCCCAGCTCAGCCACTTGCCAACGGTGTCATTTTGGACAAATTATTTAACCTCTCTGGGCGTCCGCGAGCGAGGGTGGTAGTGCTAGGGCGTGAGTCAGAGTTCTGTGAACGTGAAATAGGAATATTCTCTGCAATACGTTTGGCGCGGCGTCTGGCACGCAGGAAGCACTCAGTGTTCACAAGGTCACGTTGAATTTGTCCTTGGCAGGTCTGCATGGGGCAAGAAAACACAGAGTCGTGGCTCCGAATTTCGGGGTTTGGGGGAGGTGCCTCAGAACACAGCTGAGCTGAGTGTGTGGGACGGAGGCCGATCAGGTTGGGAATATGTTTTCCTGGGAAAGATTTTGTCTGCACAAAACATTTCAACTGCTTAATTGTTTTTAAAAGAACAGACCCAGGCAAACTCACCAAAAAGAAAATTATTTTTCTTTCTAAAGTAGAAACCATGGAACAAAAGAATAAACGCCCATTACATTTTTATTAATCGAGACACACTGACCGACAGTGAAATGCACACTCTCCGTGGGCTTCCCACTGCCCCGCGCGGGCACCTTGCATGGGCGTTCTGGCCGTGGGCCGCTCTGGTGGGAGCAAAGTGCGAGCTCCGTAAAGCTCTGGTTTTCACTCCCTGGGTGACGGACAATGTCATTCCCTGTCTTGTTTGTGAAGTGACATTTCAACCTTATTCCCCTTCCCTATTGGGGGTTATCTGTCTTTATGTTTTTGTCTCGTAGAAACTCTTGCTATTAACGTATTCTGTTTCCTTTGTCAGATACATATTTCAGATATTTTCCCTTATTCGACGGCTTGCCTTTTCATGTTCTCAGTCACGTCTTTTGACGGGCAGAATGTAAGACCTGTGGTGGCCACAGTCTCTGTTCTGTCACACTGATCTGCTTTGTCCGTTTGAGTAGTTCTCCAGATGTCCGGAGGCATGGCGGTTGTCACAACTTAGGGACGGGTGCACTGGCGTCCAGTGGGGAGAGGCCAGAGCTGCCGCTGAAAGGTCCTGCGTAGCACAGACAGCCCCCCCAAAACAGTCTGCCCCCTGAGGCTGAGGGACCGGGTCTGCTCTTACCCTGTCACGTTGTCCTGAGGACTCTGGGTTTACGTTCTGAAGTCAGACACCGAGTCTCCGACTCTGTTCTTTCCTACGGAGACCGTTTCGACCCCTCTAGGTCTTTT
Source organism: Avahi laniger (assembly GCA_963575035.1). Taxonomy (NCBI): domain Eukaryota; kingdom Metazoa; phylum Chordata; class Mammalia; order Primates; family Indriidae; genus Avahi; species Avahi laniger. The sequence goes on from CAUYSK010091789.1 coordinate 16,056, forward strand.
GCATTTTCACGCGTATTTTAGAACCTTCCAGTCAGTCCCTATAAAAATGGACGTTGCTTTGAATTGCACTGATGTTGCCCGAGCTGCCTGCATCTGTGCCTCAGTGTGGGGGGAATCAACGCCGTGACAACATCGTAACTCCCAATCCGCAGGGTCTCCCTCTCCATCCAGATGTTCCATGATTATTAATTCTTACAGTGGTATTTGTATTTCCAGTGCAGAGACTCTCTCATGTTGTTGACATGTTTAAAACTGATTGCCTTTTCAATTGCTCATCGGTGGTCTACAGAAATATGATTAATTTTCTTGTATCTGCTAGTGTCCCTGCCTTGATAAATGCCATTATTTGTTCCAGTATTCGTCCTGTAGTTTCCTTAGGTTTTCTACTCAAACAATAATGAGATCTGAAAATAAACATGGAATAAACCTCTTCCCTTTTAAACTTTCCTTCTCTCGTTTGCCCGTGTCTCTGGTAAGACCCCACTACAGTGTTAAACAGAAATGGTGAGAGGGACATCCTTGTCTGTTACCTAACCTTAGAGAGAGAGTGTTAAATATTTCACTCTTAATATTAATATTTTTCTCCAGGGTTAGAGTTTTAGTCTTTTACTTATTTATTCCATTTACATGTAATATAATCATCATTATGGTTGGGTTTAAGCCTACTCTTTTGCAGTTTGTTTTCTATATCTCCTATTCATTTTTTTTGTTCCTTTGTTCCTCTTTTACTGCTTTCTTTTTGGTTAATCAAATATTTTTGGTATTAGACTTTAGATCCTATGTTGGCTACACTGCATAGTGTTAGCATTAATATTTCAGTGGTTGGTCTGCAGCTGCGCTGCCCATTATCACAGACAGTGAGCACATGTGCATGCATGAATTTAAATTAAAAATAGATCCTCCTAGCTTTTATTTATCTGAAAAGTTTTTATTTTGTCTTCATTTTCTGAAAGATAACTTTGTTGGATATGGAATTCTGGATAATACATTATTTTCTTTTATCACTTTAGAGATACGATTCCGTTGTCTTTTCTGATTTTGTTGCAATGATAAATCAGTGATACATTGTACACCTGTTCCTCTGTGTGCCCTACTTCTCTCTACCCAGCTGCTTTCTAGACTTTTCTCTTTCTCTCTGGTTTTCAGCGTTTAACTACGTTGTGCCTCGGTGTGATCCTCTTTCTTTTTATCTGCGTAGGGTTCACCAAACATTTTGGGTCTGCAGGTTTTTTTAAAAACCGAATTTGTGAAGAATCTGGCCATGGTTTGTTCAAAAACGTCTCGCCATATTCTCTCACTTTCTCGCCTTCGTTCTCTAATTACATGTATGTCAAGTTACTTTCTATTATTTCACACATTCCTGAGGTTCTGTTCTTTTTTCAATATTTTACCTCTGTTTTCTTCATAGTTGATATCTATAGATTTATTTTCAAATTACTAAACATTTTTTCTGCTATCTCCATCTGCTCTTAGACCTATCCAGTGAATTTTTTATTTCAGAGATTGTGCTTTTCTGTTCTTGAAATTTCAATTTTGTTCTTAATTGTAGCTCTCCTTTCTCTGCTGAGTCTCCACATCTGTTCACGCATTGAGACCACCTGTTCTTTTAAGACCTTGAAGCTTGTAATAGCTGTTTTTATGTAATATGAAGACCTTGTAATAGTAGCTTTAAAGTTCATTTCAGTGAATTCTAACATCTGGGGCATCTCAGGCCAGATGTTTTGATTATTTTCATCTTTTTCTTGCTTACGGTTCTCCCTTTGCTACAACTTTGCATTTTTGTGGGAGTGTAAAGGTTGTCTTTTGTAGGAGGGTTTGTTCAATGTAAGCTATTACTCCAGAGCTAGAATTCCTCCTTATTACATTTTTAATAAATTGTGTCACTATGGTGGGCATTTGTCATTTGTTTGGTTAACATGCACGTCACTTCTTTTGTTGCCGTGGTTGTTTGCTCGTTTAGGGAAATCACCACTATGGGGGCAGATTTTGGTCCTCTTATGAGGCCAAACACTGATCTTTCCTTTCCCAGACACCCTGGAGCTAAGGTAGCTGCACGCGGCCCAGGTTCCTCCAATGGCACGCGTTTTCCCCAGACTTTGAGGTGGAGGCTGGTAGCACGAAGTCGAGCCCAACCTGTTGCTAGCCCCTGTGTCAGCAGCTACGTCTGTGCCGCCAGGCTGGGTGGGTTCAGAATGCAGCACCCCTGTCCTGCCAGGCTGCCAGCAGTACCAACTGCTCACCAAACTCGTTCTGAGGTGCAGTGTATTCTCCTGGCTATAGGGACTTCAAATGGGTTCTCTTGCCCCACTGGAGAAGCTCAGGGAGACTTCCTGCCTTGCCAGCACTTCCTTTTCTGCTTATTCAAGGACTCTATTTCTCAGTCTCCTTAAGAGACTGAGATAGAGGCCAGGTGTGGTGGCTCATGCCTATAATCCCAGCACTCTGGGAGGCCGACGTGGGAGGATTGCTCGAGCCCAGGAGTCTGAGAACAGCCTGGGCACGTGTGAGACTCCATCTCTACTAAAAAGAGAAAAATTAGCTGGGCGTGCGGGCATAAGCCTGTAGTCCCAGCTACTTGGGAGGCTGAGGCAGGAGGATTGCCTGAGCCTAGGAGCTGGAGGTTGCTGTGAGCTACAATGACGCCACTGCACTCTACCCAGGGTGACAGAGTGAGATTCTGTGTCAAAAAAAAGAGTACTGATAGAGCTTATATACGATTCCATAGGAACCGTGTGCAATGGTCCCCCGGTCCCTGGATCACCTGCACCCACGTCCCAGCGGGAGCTGTGACACAAATCCACACGAACCGGGTCTTCTCAGATCCATCCGGCTCTGCTAACAGCCTCCCTGAAGCCCATTTTTACTGAAAACACTGCTGATTCCAAGACCTTTCAAGACACACATCACAAAAACTAGCCTATTTTGACTATTTGTATTAGGAGTTGCTGAGAATAACTAGAATAGAAGGTAGCAATTTAATCCTTTGACATTCAACATTTCTCAGGCTATTTTTAAAAATTCAATCTGCTAACATCTTTCTCTATAATTTATTTTTCCAGAAAAGACAAAAAGAGGAGCCTAGTGTCAGTGAACTGTGTTCGAAGAGTCAACTCAAACAGAGAGTAATTCAGAAGAATAGAGACCAACATCAGGTAGGGCCAGAGCAACACGAGCTCTCTAAAAAGAGGGGTTTTTTTTTTCATTGTTGTTAAAACATGTTTACTTAGAAAAATGAGTTCTCGAAATATGTTTACTTAGAAAAATGAGTTCTTCATCTAACAAACACTGTGTGTACATCTGTGATTAAGGCAGTGCCCTTGTCCTCATAAGCTTGCTGTGTAGTACATAAATTCTAGTAGAATTCAATTTTATGAAGGATGTATTTAAAGAGAGCCAATATCTTTTTACAAATCTTATTTTTCTCAAATTGCTTTATATTTTAACTTGTGAAATATATTTCTAAGAGAATATAGCAATACTGTGCTGAAGGGTACGAAATGAATTCCCCTTTAAGGAAAGGAGACTTAAAAATCAGAAAAGAAATGATGGGTATTATGGAAAGCCTCCAATTCTTTGTCTTCCATGAGACGATGTCGATCCCTCAATGTCCACGGACGTAAAAATTTCGAGATAATGAAAAATCTGCTCTTGCCACAAAATTAGTCTCTACACACGTTCAGAGATTAAAGCAATAAACATAAATAAAACATTTTTTAAAATGAGGGGTAAGTCTTATATAAACATATAATGCAATATAATATAGAATACATCGAAACTTTATATTATTCAACATTACATGCAATACAGCAACTTTGAAAAACAGCCTAGGAGTTCCTCGAAAGGCTAAAGAAACCACCTCAGTGTCCCTCGGCGGACGAACGGGTAAACAAAGCGTGGTGTCCCCGTCAGTACTGTTCGGTGGAAACAAGGAGTGACACTCTGACACCTACCGCACTGCACATGAGCCTGCAACCACGATGCTCCGTAAAAGCAGCCAGACGCAGAGACCCAGTGTTGTGGGATCCTGTCTATACGGCAGAGAGACAGTAGATTCGAGGTTGCCAGGTTGGAGGAGTCAAGGGAAAGGGGAGCAAAGGCTCCTGGGTGGAGTCTGTTTGGTGAAGAAAATGGCTGCAAACTCCGGATGTGCTAAAAGCCACTGAATTGGATGAATTTTAGGGTACATAAATTATATCTCAAAAAAGCTGCTGTAAATAAGATATGAAGGGTACTATATTCAATTTTATGTCATTTCTAAATGGAAGTGAAATATATATTCACAACGTAGATTTGAAAGGAATTTTCCAGAACAAACCAAGGTCCCAGCGGTACCTTCAGTTCATCATCTCTCGCAGGCACCTCTGGGAGCTGTAGGGACTCGGACGCGGCGTGGTTAACCGTGATTAACCGTCCACAGAACGCTCTCATCTCCTCATCTCGTCTGACGCTGGCTACGGTCCTCTGAGGAGGTGTCGTGATTAACCTTGTTTCGGGGAGAGGAGCGGAACGGAGTAGCCAAAGTCCCGCCACGCACACGGAGTTGTGATTTGAGCGTAAACACCTTCCGCTCCAAATTTGGCGCACGTTGCTTTAGTGTCATATTTTTTAAAAAGTTTGCAACGGATTGTTACAATTATGTGATAAATCAATAATTCAGACAAACGCAAAGACCAGTCAGTGGTTTATTTCTGGAGTGGAGAGCTGTTCACTCCGGTCCCAGCGCTGTCCCGGACTCTGTGGGCACAGACAGCCATCCAAGGCCGCGTGCTCCATCTTCTTCCTTAAAGCAGGGAACGTGAGGTCAGCAGGGTCAAGGGCTTGCAGAGTGGATGGCCACTAGAATGAGCAGGGCACCCAAGTCCTAAATTGCGAAATGATAGAATTTCATCCTTCAGGGGCATTTAGGCAAAGAACGTAGCGAGTTTCCAGAGCTAACGGGGCAAGTGCAGGCTGGTCTCAACAGATGCTAGCTTTGTGCATTCAGGAGAGTCCTGCTACCATCTGCCTTCTTCAGGTTGCGAGCAAAAAATTCCAGGAGGATATGGAACTTGCTTTGCTTCCCAAGGATCTTATATCCTCCAAAAGAACTCCGGTGACATCCCCTTGGATGGCGACAGAAATGAAAACCAGGTGTCTTCACTATCTTATGCGCAAACTGCACCCAGAAGCCGCAGGGAGGTGTGTCCAGAGCAGAGAGGATCCGGAGTCAGAAGATCTGGGCTTGCGGTTTCCATTTTGGTTCTCTTCGTCCTTACTGTGTGGACCTGGGCACAGCAGGAATGTTCTAGGCCTGGAATAAGTGATGATACTGGGCCTATCTCCAAGTTCACCGGTTTGTGACTTGGCTGCCAAGTCCACAGATGAGCTTGTCCACAAAACTCTTTATTCTGACACCGCTATTTCCCTTTGCAGTATTCTCTCTGCCTCTGCCCTGTAACTTTCATCTCTCTGCTGTTTCCCACTTGTGTACATGTATGGTCCCTCTGTTTCATGGGAGCCTTCATCATACTAACCTCAGTTTCCTCTGTTTCCTCCCAGTTTGTTGAAACACCTGAGTCACGCCTGAGTCCTCTGTTGACTGCTCTGTCTCTCGAGAGTGAGCTTTATTTTCTTTTACTGTGTCCTCTAAGTTTTGATGAAGTGTCTGGTGTCATGTGTAGAACAGTAGAAACGGAGGTAAATAGTAAGTGCTGGACACGGACGGGTCTCTAGTGCTGTCTCGCTGTTTGTGCCGGGTGCCGAGACAATCCGTCAGGAGCTGAGCTGGCTGAGAAGTGACATTTCAACCTATTCCCCTTCCCTATTGGGGGTTATCTGTCTTTATGTTTTTGTCCCGTAGAAGCTCTTGCTATTAACGTATTCTGCTTCCTTTGTCAGGTACATATTTCAGATATTTTCCCTTATTCGACGGCTTGCCTTTTCATGTTCTCAGTCACGTCTTTTGACAGGCAGAATGTAAGACCTGTGGTGGCCACAGTCTCTGTTCTGTCACACTGATCCGCTTCTCTGTGTTCCCGCCTCACCCAGACCGACCCCCACTGACGGGCACCCGCTACCTTCCAGTTCTTACTCTGACACATAATGAAACAGTGAACGTCATCGTGTGCATTACAGCTTTACACGCTTCTCAGGAATTTCTTGAGAGTAAAATCTTAGATTTTCAGTGTTAAATGGTGTGCTCTTCAAAAAGTTTTAGCCATCAGGGGTGTGCAATAGTGATGTGATTAGTCTTTTCTTGGCTGTTATTCATTTTCGCATTATAGAGTTCATTTTTTTCTGGTTGATGTAGAAGGCATCATTATATATTAAGAATACGAATATATGTTATTTATGCTGAAAAACTCCTTCCCAGGCTTTTATTATTTTGTCATCTTAGTAATAGTACTTTAGTTTGTTTGCTTTTATCATGAATAAGTTTTTAACTTTATGAATTCGAATTCGTCAATATCTTATAGTTTCTTCCCACTGGATCATGTTTAGAAACCTCTTCTCCATCCCAAGGTTATAGAATATTCATAATATGTGCGTATATATATATATATATCATTTTATGCTTATATATTTAATTCATCAGAATTTATCTTTATGAATGATATGAAGAAGTCCTCAAAATAAGCTCTCGTTTTTCTAAAAATTTAAAATGGTATCTTCACTAGAGAATGACTCACACATGTTCAAAATTATTAGAGCTTTGACTTTTTAATTCAAGTAAGTAGGAAAAAAAGCAAAGGCCTCCAAATGAAATTATTTAGTCTACCTTTCATCACACCCAAAATTGGTTATTCAAGTATGTCAAATATTAATATAGAAGCAAGTCCAACATCTCAACTACTAATGCATAGACTAATTTAAAAATGCAGCAAATTGGATTCAGTAGTAACTTAAAATTTGCATTTCAGTTAGCTGATAATAATTCTTCGTGGTGCTCTGCATACGGGCAGGGTCTGATCCACAGACAGGGTTCCATCAGGCCAGGGCTGGGACCTTCCTCAGCAGCACACACAGCTGCTGGAGCCCTTGTGTGCCAAGGCACCAGGACAGCTGTGACAAGGTGTTTGCTTCTTTGTTTTTCTTTTATTTCTCCTTTGAGAGTGAAAGGCTTTCTACGGATGTGCGCTGTTTTAGAGAACATCGCGAATGTAAGTGAAAGTGCTCATATGTATGTACATTAAATCATTAACAAGAGGACTGATTCTTTTTCTCAGTTTACCAGCAGGAAGACAAGGCAGTTTTCAACAGGATAATTCTGTTGTTGTCCCAAGAGGTGGGGCGTTTTGAAGCAAGTATCTCAGCCCTCACAGGAGTTCTGTGCTCTGTGCTCTGAAGGAGGCCTGAGAACAGCCCACTACAGACCCCAGCTTCTTCGCGCCCTTGAGTGAGGCAGAGTCAGAAGCAATCGCTGACGCAGTGAACCTTACGTGACCCAGAGAGAATGGCAGGTGCCGATATGATAATTTGATGACAAGAACCCGAACTCATGCCTATCGAATTAAAATTAAAGTATCGTTACTAAGTTCATCTTGCCACTCCATTTGCATTCTTCAACACTGTTAATGTTTGTGGAGGTTATCTGTACACGCCCAGGGGAGGATAAAACCCATGGAGATAAGCACACGCTGCGTCTTGTTTTTATCACGTGAATCTCTCAGCATCTTAGAGGATCTTGCCGATCGGCTCCTGCTGGGGAAGTGCCATGGTGCAGAGCAGGGCAACACTCAGCGCACAGCTAAACCCAAGAATCTCCAAGTAGATTTTAAATACAATTTCAGAATGATCAATTTTGTTTAAAACGGTGTTTGAGTATAAAATAAACTCGAGAATAAAGACGGTCTATTTATGTAATTTAGTGGCAAAATATCAGATGACATTAACTTAAGCAGCTGCAAGCGCTCCCGTGGGCGCCAGGGGTCAGAGAAGGTCACCGTCAGGTGTCGGTGCTATCCGCTACCTTGCAGGGCTGCCCCACTGTGGTCTACATTGCAGTGTCGGACTTGGGGAAAGACTGATTTGAGCACTTAGAAAGAGAGGTTCACATGATACCCCGACATTTGTTGGGCTGATCGACAGAGCAGGGGATTCCTGGGTAAACGGAGGAGTGGAACCGATTCTCGGGGTGTCTCTGCAACGAGTGGACAGTGCCCTGGGGGGCCAAAGCAGGAGCTGACTTGGGTTTAGGACGGGGCCACTGGTAGGTGACACATTTCGTTTATCTTCCCCCAATTTCGTCAGGCTCGAGGTGGTGGAACATGCTCTGGTCAGGTGCTTGGGGCCCTCTGTGGGTGAACTTCTGGGTCGCACCTGGGCGGGAAGAGTCTGGCCAACTTGCAATGACACTGACGTGGCCGTGGGCTCTTCCTCCCTCTGCCAGCTTCTGGAAGGAGTTTTAACTACACCAGGTGACAAGGTGGGTTTTATACATGTGACATTCCAGCAGAGTCCCCTGAGCACCTCGTGCAGGACTCTGGGCCAGTCCCAAGCTAAAGAGAGGAGGGTGACGACACGGTGTCCACCACTAAAGGAGGAGGGTACGGTAACACCGTGGGGAGAGGCAGCAGTGACGGTGGCCTGGGGCGGGGCAGGGGAGGAGGAGGAGCCCTGTTTGTGAAAACACTGCTCATAATTGCTAGAAAGACCAATCCCTGCAGTATAATTTGTAACCCACTACACTTAGGAAGCACAGATGTTAGATGGTTTGCTTTTTTATTTTTCATGGTTTAACCTGTGGAGTCATGAAGTGAATCACAAAGGTTTAAAAGTGAAGGCTCAGAGATGGTGCCTGTGCGGGGGTTCGGAGCCCCCGGCTTAAGGGTGGGCGCCAGAGCTCCCAGACCTGCTACGCACAACTGTCGCGCGGGTACATTTCCTCCCCTAGGAGAGGTTTCAGATAATCCATAATTCCCAAAAATGCCAGCAAGTGCCCCAGATACAAGGTGGGCAAGACCTGCCCAGCCCGATCCCTCGCTGTTGAGCAGATGGTCACCCACTTGCCTCTGCTCCCAGCACACCCTCCCCCACAAAGCTTCCCCAAAGCAAGTGCTTCCTAAATGCTTCCTGGCCGGCCAGCGCCCCTTCCCCATTTCCTTCCAAGTCTACGCACTTCTCAGGGTTGGACTCCGGCTTTGTCCGCAGCCATTCTTTCCATAGCTTCCTGCCAGGGCAGAGCCCAGACAGGCCTGAGCTGCACCATGGTCCCTGCCTCAGGGCACCTGGCACTCAGCATTCTGACACCAGAGCCCTTGAATTTAGCTGAACTAGGTAAAAAAAAGTTCTGGTTCAGATTTATTATGTTCTGATTTATAAGATTTGGTTGCAATCAAAAATTTCAATTTTTCATCCTGCAAGCTAATGGTAACGAATTATTAAATTTATCAGAAGAAATCATGCCAGCATCGACTCATCGCCCTCTCCACTTGGCACGGTGGAGAACGGCACAAGGACAGCACCTCAGTCTGCAGCGGCATCGTCTCACGTGTGCACGATGATTGATCACTGGCGAGGCACCCAGAGGGCTTCACCCCGTCGTTTCCGTTCACCGGGACAACGCACAGCCTGCGGTGGGAAAGCCGGGAGGTTCCAGGCAGCCCTCAGCGTCCACACCCCAGCCAGCAGCGGGACCAGGATGTGCAGCCACGTGGCTGCACATCCTGCTTCCATATTTCACGTGGATGGCTGACTTCCCTGAGTTTTATCTGCTCATGCACTGGAAATCAGCTAAATGTATTAATATTGAATCTTCGGTAGGTTATACAAAGCCTGTGGCATTATATCTGGTAAGCCGGTCCACTTCCTCCCCCTATTGCATAGAAATGCACTTGTAAGGTTATAGCGAACAACAGATCCCCATGATTGTCACTCATGCATTCGCGCCCGCCCCAGGTGCGCGCACTCACACAGATATTCGTGCTGGCCCCAGGTGCGCGCACTCACACGGACACTCGCACCCGCCCCAGGTGCGCGCATTCACGCGGACACTCGCACCCGCCCCAGGTGCGCCCACTCACACGGACACTCGCACCCGCCCCAGGTGCGCCCACTCACACGGATATTCACGCACGCCCCAGGTGCGCCCACTCACACGGACACTCGCACCCGCCCCAGGTGCACCCACTCACACGGACACGTGCACCCGCCCCAGGTGCGCCCACTCACACGGATAGTCCAGCACGCCCCAGGTGCGCCCACTCACACGGACACGTGCACCCGCCCCAGGTGCGCCCACGCACACGGCCACGCGCACCCGCCCCGG
>CAUYSK010091797.1:0-16138 GCA_963575035.1 Avahi laniger
ATCTTGGTTCTAACCAGTTGGGGCTTGTCCTGCCTTCATCTTGTTTTAATCAGGTAGCTCAAAATGAAGTTTTGAGACTTCCTGACTCAGTTAGGCAATGCCTACACAATTAAGCAATGCCTAAAGCAATGCCTGAAGCAGTGCCTGCCAGTTCCCTGTGTCAAAAGGAAGTACCTAAACAAGAGTTTTTCAGCCTGGGCACCATTACTCTTTTGGGCCCATAATTCTTGTTGTGGACCATCCTGTGCATTGTAGGATGTTTAGCAGCAACCTTGGCCTCTACCCACACGATGGTCCCCTCCATCTCCCACCACTGGAAACAACCCACGATGTCTCTAGATTTTGCCAATAGTCCTGGGGGGTGAGACAAAATCATCCCTGGTTGAAGACCACTGGACTAGGTGGGTTTGGAGATATGGGTGAGTCTGAATGAGCTTCTGTGAAGAACCAACTATAATCAGGGCACTTCTAGTTGTGCAAGGCATAGATTTCTGCAGTTTGTCAGAGGTTAGTAGCTCAGTACAGGGCCCATTGGAAGGTGTCTCCAGCATCTCAGGCCTCAGTCAAGCCCAAGAGAGGCCCAGGATCTCTGAGGCATGTGTGTTTGCTTCAAACATATTATCAGCTGAGCCTGTAACAAAGCTTTCCAAATGGCACGAGCGAATCTCCCGGACGGCAACTGGCAGCATGGTTTGGGAGGATTCCCTTTTCATTTCCTATGCTTTACGATTTTTTTTTCTTCTGCTCTTCAAAGAGCATTTTTACAAGCTAGTATTCTATATTGCTCTGCCTGTACTCCGAGAAAAGATAAATATTTTCAATGTGTTTTCTGAGGCATATGCTCCCATTGAGAAAACGTATCCCTTATGGACGTAGCTATTCTGACCTCATTAGCTGGGTAGATCAGAGGGAATTTGACAAACGGGGCCCTGTATGCCCAGGACGCCTCTGTCAGTTTCCAGGGGAGCTGGGGGGTTGCTGCCACTGGGGGCGCACCTTTGAGTTTCCCAGAGGGCTGCAGCTGCAGTCTGAGGGGAGCTCAGAGAACAAGTCCATCAATGAAAGAGGCCTGGAGAGTGACCTTGCTCCTTGTTCCCAACTCCAGGGTCCCACTTAGCAAGAGGAGTGAGGAGAGACTGGAGAGCTGGTTCAGAATTCTACAGAGGCTCTGGGACCACCCCAGGGAAGCTCGCACAGAATGCAAAAGCTCTGACAGGTAACTCTGTTGCTTTCTCCCTGAAAGACATTCCGAAGAAGGTTGCACTGGCTGGGGGGTGACCTACTCATCAGCAGTTTGACCAAAAGTTTCCCAGTTCTAGCACTGAATGTCTCGCATCCCAGGACACTCCTTAGTCCTTGGCTAACCAAGGATGTTTGGTCAGCCCTCCTGGATGAACAGGCTCAGGTGACAGCTGTTTGTGCCCAGCAGAAAAAATGGGCAAAGCCTGCTGCTTCCAATTCCCTTTACAACCCCCCAAATGTTAAACATTTAGCCTTTTGGTCTTTGGCAACCCTGCATTTTATTTTCAATCTAGAATTCCAGTTTCTAACTTATTAGCTGGGTGACTTCAGATAAGCCATTTAACCTCTCTGCACCTGTTTTCTCATCCGTGATTTTGGGCACTTCTACTTCCTTCCACACTCGTTGTATGGACCAAATTAGATTAGTGTATATAAAACATTTGGCACATACAGGCTGTCACAGTGTGGATAGTAAGTCATAACTATTATTACTATGATTAATATCTGGTTCCCAAGATTATTAATGGGTGATGACTCCCAAGAAGAGTGATCTTGTAGGCTAACGTCAGCTAGCATAGCCAGGTCAGTTTCAGTCCTTATGGCACTTGAATGACCAACAGCCTTTGCACAGTTGATAACGCTGTCCTGAAAGTGTCATGAAACACTTGAGACTCCACTCTCTGTGATTTCTTCCTTTTTTAGTCTTCTTTAATAGATTGTCCTCAAATTCCCAACCTGTGCACGTTGGGGGCTCAGGTTTTAGTCCTTGGCATTTCTTGTTCTGTCTACGCTCATTCCTTAGATGATTTTAACCCATCTCATGGCTTTAACTATCATGTTTACATTGAAGCTTCTGCATCTACATCTCAACCTTCCACTTCTCCCCTTACATGTACCATCATATACTCAATTTACTCTCACCAGCAGGTATGTGAGTCTCCTTGGTTGCCTATTTTTAGCAAAATTGATATTTTCAGACTTGTGTTTTTCTTCCCTCTGATGAAAGTGAAATGATACTGCATCACTCTCCTTGTCCATCATTCTATCACCCCACCTTATTTTGGTCCTTGAAGGCATTCTCACCTGCAAGCTTCCTTGCCATGAGACTATATAATGAATTAATGTGTCTGAGATCTAGGATCCTTGGGGGAACAGCTTTGCCATCTTTCATTGAAATACAAAGGACTGAAGAAAGAAGAAACCAGCTTCTTGTTTAATAGCCAGGACCAGAAACATTGTGGTTATTCCAATTCTGTCCAGGTACCTATCTTTATTTATTTACTCTTTTATTTATCTTGTTTTATTTATTTATCTTTTAAAATTAAGGTAGGATAATAAAATAATGTAGCTGATTTTTAAACTAATACATAATGACTTGATCTAAATGATATGACATTCCTCAAAATTTTATCATCTTCATCATCATTTTGCAGTTCTTTTGCAATTGTCTTTCTGAGTATCTTATTTATGGAACCAGCTGGGGATGTAAATAATAAATAAATATCTCTTGATACTTGTGACGTATTCTTTTCAATAACATTGGAAATAGTAAGTAGTGTTTCTTTGAGATTAAACATAATATTCAGAAATCACTAAATTACTAGTTTAACTTGCTGTGTGACCATGGACAAGTTACTTAACCTCCCTGAACCATATTTTTACTGACTTATAGAATAAAGGAGTTACATTTTCCAATCAACAAGGGTATTTCTGATTCTTATTTTCTGTGGAATTGTTGACCGTTTAGTTATCTGACAGTTCAGAGAGGTATACTGATCCCCATGTTATGGTTACCTGGGTATTTCTTTCTTCAGTGGATATGCATGTGCATGGTGTCTGTGTGTGGTATTTGAATGTATATGTATGTATGGGGGGTGGAGGTTACAAATTTGCAGAATCAAAGACCGAATATAACTTTGAGATACCATCTGGTTCAGTCGCTGTCTTCAGACCAAACCATATCCAAAATTATCTAAACAGATGAAGGACTAATCTACTTTGAAATTCACAACTTGTGGATTTTTTTTGTTTTGAAGAAATTCCTTCTCAAGGTTAAATTAAATCTTTCATTTAGTCCTCCAATCATAGTCTCTCTTGTTCTCCTTAGAGATGGGTAGACACACACAATGTGAAATATAAATCTTGAAAATGTAAATTTGCATCCAATCTGTAAGAAGTGGTCTATCTGAGGAAATGATAGACATCTGAGAGCAGAAAAAACTTCCCTTCACCCCCTCAAAAAAAGAAAGAAAGAAAAAGGAAAAAAAAGTCTGTTTATCTATCTATCAACCCACCTACCTACCTACCTGTCATCCATCTATCCATCTATATTAGCCTGAAGAACAAATAGCAGCATTCTCCTCTGGTGTGCCTGTCTCATCGTTGTGTTAGTGGTTTCTGTCTTCAGAGGCAAAGACATGTCAGAAGCAGTCATCCATGCTAATACTAGACACACCACCAAACAAAAACTCACACAGAAGTGTGAATTTGAGGGCCATTTAACACTGTAAATTTCCCCCTTGTACAACAATTATGGAAACACACTTGCTAATTGACAGTGCGGTGCGGCACTGTGTGAATGTGAGCAGTGTTTAGTCGTCCTCATAATTCCTCTTTTTATGGAACCTGTCCAGAGGATGTCATACCCAGCCCCCCACACTGGAAGATTTCTCCTGACTGATGATTGTCTGGCATTCCCCACAGGTGTACTCATACTATTTCAACCAATATCTGCCTCACTGTGCCTAGAACTTGAGTTTTAGTCTCCAAATGCATGCTGCTTTGCTTCTTAGTTTGGGGGTTGTTTTCTGTTTTATTTTATTTTATTATGTTATTTTATTTTACTTTCCCTATTTAGTTATTTCCATCCGGGGTAATTGAGGAATATTATCACATCCAAGTGAAGAACCTACGGCCTTAAATTATTTGGCTCTCTAGCAATGGTGGGGGTGGACTGCATTTCTGTGTGAAAATCACATTTACCGGGAGCCAGAGGGTACCTGAAAAGACATATTTCTTTAAACCTAAATTAATCCTGGTTATACTCACCAAGATAGGAATCGCCCCTAAAGAACCTGCTGTCCCACAGGGAGAGAGAAGACAAAAGGCTGGCCGCTGCAGCCTGACTACCCAGGTTTGAATCCTGGCTTTGCCCTAATGACGTCAGGGTGTGACCTCGAGGAACATACTCAGTCGCTTTCAATATCACTTTCTTCATCTGTAAAATGAAAGTACGTTTAGGGTTGATGTGAGGAGTCAATGACATAATCCATGCAGAGCACTTTGCAAAGTGTCTGGAGTATGCTGAGAACTCATTGGAGGAAACATTAGGTTGTCTTGGCAAGAATCTGGAAATGAAGAATGTGTGAACAAATGTGAACCGGAAAGAGCCAGTCTTTCAAGACGGATCCCAAGTGCCTAACTGGGCCTAAATTTAAAATAGAGCCAAGTAGCCATTTGCTGAGCAGAAGTCACACATCTACTCTGAGTTCCTCAAAAATTCACACCTCTGTTCAACTTGGGGACTCCGGAGCTCGCCGGAACCAACTCATCAGAGCTCACTTGCCTTGTCCAATGAGGGCTCAGCTGTGTCAACCAATCAGAACTAAGTGAGTTTGAATTCTTCGTTTGCATAAAAGGAGCTGGTTGTGGACTTGGGTGGGAACTTTTGCTATAAAACCCAAATTCTCCCTTTGTTCTCTGGAATGAACCATTGTTTTACGCCAAGGGCTGTGTCTCTTCAGTTTGCAAACTGTTCACTGAAACAGTCCCTTTTCTCCAAATGCCTTTTCAGAGAACTTTTATTCACAACTGACTTTGGGATCAGCCAGGTGGTGCTGAAATTCCAGTTTAAAATAATAGCTGATGTATTATCTTATTTGGCCTTCATTCACATCAACCCTCTGAAGGCCGGACCTTAAGTCCATGACACAGAAGGACTCCATCCCTCATTGCCAGGGTGGTCCCAGCTGAGCCCCTTACACCAGGAGCACCCACTCAGCCTGTATCGTGCAATTGTTCTGAGAAGAGATGAGTAAAAACAGGGAAGTGTGCTTTGGGAGTTTTAAGTGCTATATACATGCTATCATCACTAGTATCCAGGTACTGGATATCACACCTTATTTCCTTAAAGGTCTTCCGGTTATAAAAGGTGGGCACTGAGATTATGAGTGTGGATAGAGGTGCACCGGGTTTAGAACTTGAGCTCATGCCTGTGCTGATGGGAAGGGCAGTGGTTAAGATACAGTTTGGCCACTGGACTTCAAACTCTCGAGGTAGGTTCTCCACGCTTGCCCCAGCATTACCCCCAAGACCTTATCGAGCAACTAGCACCTGTTTATTATTGTTTTTTAATATTGATTTCATGCAGAAGAGAAAATAAAAGAGAGTGGGAATATGAGGGAAGAGAAAGGGGGAAAGAAACCATTGCTCGTGGTATTCAAACTGATTTTAGTTACTATTATATTAAATTAAAATTACAGCTGGATTTGAACTGACATCTTCTTCCCTTCACAGTGTTCTGGTGCACATGATAAATACTTAATTTAGTAGATTTAGGAATTCTTGATGACACATCATTAGTAGGCATATCCTTGCAGCCATGTGCTTGCAGGGATACGTACGGGTGTGTAGGCATCTGTATCACATTTGGGGTTTTATTTTTTCTGTCTTATATTGTGCTTTTGTTTATTTGTTTTGTTTGTACAATTTCCCAAATCCAGCCACAGCCTGTTCTTTTGAACATCAATCTTGTTTCCCCTCTGCTGTATCCCCAATTCTCTTTGTGCACAATGAGGTCTCAGGGGGTGTAGAGGGTGGGGTAAGGCAGGAAAAAAATCTATTAGATTATAACATTTTATGGATTGTCAAAGCTCTAATGACATTAGCCACCTAACTGCAAGGTAAAAACCTTTGTGATGTTATATAACAGGTTGCCATGGGCTTGACGAAGCTTTGTGAAATAAACAAGAGAAAGGAGCTGAAAACACCCACAGCACACATCTGTCCCCCTCTCCCGAGCTCCTGCCACCACCCATGGGCATTCCCTTCGTGCTTATTAGCCCCTGAAGGGCATTTTTAATATAAAATGTATATAAAATCTTCCCAAATCAGAAAGGTCTCCAAGTCTCCAATTTAATTGGAATGGAAAATGCTAACTAATTGGCATCAAAATTTGATTTGTGGGAGAAACCTCCTTTTTGTTGAAAACACAACAGTGTGTCTGAAAATACAAGCCCAGTCCTTCAAAAATCATCTGCGAGTGCCGCCGAGGAATCAGTTAGAGTTGATTTGGCATATCTGCTTTTGACAAATATAAAGAAATCTCTGATTAGGCAGAGAAGAAAAGAATCTTTCTCTTTCTTGCTCTCTCTTCCTCTCCCTTTCCTCTGCCTCTTCCTCTCTTCTCCTCATTTCCCTTTAAAGGCAGTAGGTGTCAGAAGGGGGTGGGTAGTGATATGCAAAACACGGCCTCCATAACCAAAGTAGCCTGCAAAATTAGGTGTCAGCATGCAAAGCTTATTGATGTATGAATGCGGAAAATGAAAGGCGGCAGTAGACAGCCGGGGCTAAAGGTGAGACAGGCACAGCGAGAGCAGCTGTAGATTCACGTCAAGGTGTTGCTATATGAGCTCGGGTTTTTTCTGGAGGGCCACAGCCTAACAAGGTAAGCCTGGCCATGAAATGATGGAACAATACAATATAGGCACACACAGTGTGAATACCAAATAAATTGACATGGTGTCTCACCCCCCCACTCCTCCTGCACTGCCACCCCCCTTCAAAGTATGCCTGTGTATTCATTAATAAATTCATATTCTGAGTTTTCAATAAAAGAAGAAAATGCAGTGTAAACTGGAGTTACTTAGTGACACCCAGCTCATTGCTTTTTATTGTTGCTTGCAGCTACGAAGCCTTCACAGTGCACTAGTAGAATTTATTACTGTCTGTCTCTGTGGCAAGTTGGCGAAGTGCGCCTTTTGAAGAAAATTGACCCACACTTCATGAATATGATGAAAAATGCCAATAACACTACAAAGACGAAGCTCTTGACATTACTCTGCAAAGAGCTAAAAGACAGTAATGAAAGTATTGCAATTACAAATCATTACCTCCTCTTCAGCCAATCGCCAGCTTCCCTCCTCTTTTTTTTCTTTTTCTTTTGGACCACTCTCAAGCTCTGCCGCCCCAGGTGCTGTTTTGCACAGAATGATGGGAAATGGAGGGTGTGTGAGGGCTCCAGCGGACTTCTCAAAGGAGGGGGACGGAGACAAGAGGGAAAGAGGGGAAGGGTTGGAGGGGCTGTGATAGAAGTGCCCCTCCTACTGCACCTGGGAAGAGAAGGTAAAAATGAAAAGTTCTTAAAGCCAATGGTCAAAAGGTCATGACCTTCTTGTGTGGTCTCTTCCATCTGAAAAGTGGGATTAAGAACATCTGCTTACTTCTTTGCTAAAACTCTTCCCTCTTGGCTGGGTCCATTTTAGTCTGGGTTAAGGGAGAGCACCTTTAACCTTTTATCTTTTATTATTTGTTAGAAATCCAATTTGGACATTGGCAAATAAATTATCAAAAAAAGTATCAATGTGTTTTCAACGTAAGAGGTTGACCTATTTTCTTATCCTAAAGGTGATGATGAAAAAGGCAAAACATGGTGGAGGTGGGGAAAGACACTTAACTTTATAACTTTAAACTTTAACATATCTTAACAAGAGCCCTCCCTCTTGCCCTTTCAACAATTTTCTGACATGTGCCTTCTGTTGACCGGGCTTATATTGTCATGATCGTTAGGGTCTTGGTTCGCTTTGTTTTTTATTTATTCAGGAGGGTGTGCAGGGGAGGTATGAATACATGCATTTCCTGACTTGCAAACAATTTATAGCTATTTATAAATAGCCCCTGTACTTAAAAGAAGATAATGGCTCATCTCACCTAGAATGATGGCAGAATTATTTTCTGCTTCTGCTATGATAGAGGCTATTAAAAATCTTGGAAGTTTATAGGGAATATATGAAGTCAGACATAGAAGCAGGGAAGAAATTATGAAGAAAAGAAAGTAACAGCTTCAGGGAACTGCCGTGGGGAGAGGAGAAACAGAAAAAGGTTGGATATGATGGCATAGTTATTTGAATTTGAGGTGGTCCTGCTGCTTCCAGATCCCCTCCCCTACCTCCTGCTGAAAGGTTCGTCTTGCTCTGTGATGCTGTTAGAAAGTCTACTCATTGGAGATTCAGTTTGATTCTATGATACCCCATTAAAAAGGCAAATTCCTCTAGGAAGGATAGGAAGCTAGAAATCATTTACATATTAGTATGAAATGGCTATATCAGATTTGCTTTCTTTTTAAAATCTAGTTAAACGTTTGATTGACCATAGGGCGTAGGGTATTTTGTGTCATGAAGCACTGAAGTAGGGAGAGGATGGAGACTAAGTGTAGGTGGACCTGGACAGTGTAGGGTTTGTGAATCCGTGCATGCCAAGTACCACGTGCGGCATCCATTACCAATAGACTAAGTCATCACCGTCCACTAAGCCTCAGAATCCTTCTCACATGGTATTCCAGAGAACTCCTGTTGATTGATCAAAGTTGACATGCCAGAGTAGACTATTTGTCATTTTTGAGTTTCACCAGTTAATTCAATCTCAATACCCCCAGCAAAACATTCTCCAAAGTAATAGCAATTGGCCAATGCCTCTCCTAAAGAGGAAACTAAATCTCTGAGTGGTCAAACTAATAGCTTAATTTACCCATCTCTCTTTTATTCATTCCTTCGTTCCACATAAACACAGGGAGTGCCTACCGATTGCCTGGAACTCTCCTGGGCCATGTTAACACAACAGTGGACCTCTCTAAGGTTTGACCATAGAGCATGGCCTAGAGGCAAAGCCAGCTGCCTGATACGTATCTGGAGACTGGAGCAGGGTCATCTAGATGGAAGATAGAATCAGAAGGACCCATCTTTTTCTGTAGGGCAGCAGCACAGTAGAAGGAACCTACAGAAGCAAATACTCGCTAACATGGGGGCTCCTGACTAGAGCCTAGATTGTTAATGCATGAAGATTTATTTTACATTTCAAAAATTAGACTTGAAATAAATTATTAGCTATAAAAGGACATAAATGAATATGAAAGTAGCAACCACTAAACAACAGAGCTTGGGGTGCACATATAAATAGGAATATGACACAAATTGTATACATCTGTGAATATCCATGCTGCTAAATTTGTCCAGCCATCAGAAGATTTTGCGTGTGCTCTTCTACCTTCTGTGAGTTAGAACATGCCAAATCCTCTCTTCCTTGTAGAAATAGTGGTAAAATGAGGCTGGAGATGGAAGCTGAATGGACTTCTTAAGGAAGAAAACTGTGTTTTTATAATTGGTTCTAGTCCAATGTCTGGCATAAAATTGGTGCTTAACATATGATAGTTGAATCAAATTGTTCAGAGGATCAGAGGAAATTGGAGTTCCTTGAGAGGTTGGTTTTTAGATCTCGTCCATTTGTCCTCAGAAATTCAGCATAGACCCTACAAAATGTAGGCATTCAGTGGAAGTTTGATAAATGGAATTGAATTCGATATGACTCTAGAGAACTTGCATGAAAGGAGAAGGACAGAGTAACTAAATATTATAAACCAAGATAATAAATATTGATTGATACTTACAGGTTTCTTTTCCTCATTTCTTTCATACTCTAGTCACCTTGTATGTGAGTGAGGTGAAAATTCCTGAAATTTCAGTAGTTGAACACGCTAAACATTTATGTCTCACTCATCCAACAAACCTATGTGGGTATTCCTAGTTGTCAGAAAGCTTTCCTCCATATAGGATTAGACTTTTCTGTCTTATGGTTTTGCCATCCTTTATGGCCTTGGTGTCCTCTATAACCAGTCAGCAGACAGGGGAAGAAAGTATTTAAAAGATACAAAACTGAACTCACATTCCACTGATAGGAGCCCCTTTAGACCCCATCTGATTGATGAAGGCTGGGGATGAGGGGGAGGTAGGGCTGGCGCCTGGGCACCAACTTCCCATTGAAAACCATGCACTATGGAAGCACAGCAGGGATTTTTGGTAGACAGGCAGACATTGCACACATAGGCCAGTGGGCCTCAAGCGTGGTCAGTAGTGACAGCTTCAAGTATAATGTAGTTAAGTAGTCAGATCTTCCTCGCCCTCTGCCACAGACTTTCACCATTGGACATACTTTCAGCTTATTCTTACAGCTTCTCACTCAAAATTTAAAAACCGTGAAGAAACAGTAACACATCCAGGTAGTTCATGTTAAGAATGGCAGTGGGAGAATGCTGACCCCTTGGCTATGTCATGGAAGAAAATAAATAGTAAGGGAGCAGACTTTAGAGTCTGATCAGGGTCATTTTCGATGTTCATGCCCCAGGTAGAATGAAAATCAAAACGAGTAATGTGTCCTCAGGAAGGTGATGAAACTATTTGTGAGAAGACTTTCCTCTCATGTCTGTTAGGTAGGTGCCATAGACAACGCAATAGAGAATGGTCCCAGGGACACCCATGCCATTAGCAGCCTATCTTGTTGTAGCTCCAGTCAGAGAATCTCCACAAGCACTTCTCCAGGTCTGTTTGATCTGGAGGCTACAACGTTTTCCAGCTCATGTGCGTTGTTTGTCCTAGCACCATTGCCCCCTCTTCCGGGTGTTTACGGTGTGTCTGAGTAGGAAACAAAGGAGAATCTGTGAGAAGTGGGATCTTTGGGCTTTGATCAAAGATGATCCTACATGTGGCTGAAACAAAGTGTTGAAGTAAAAAGCCATCAACAAGGTGTCACAAAGACTGAGGCTCACTTTGGCCTAAAACAGTGATCTCCACCCTTCCTCAGACTCTTCTTGCCAGTTTACCCTGTGTTAGAATGGCCATTCGAAAGCTAAAGACAATCTGATTGTAGCTTTGGGGTAATTTCATGGGTTCATTACATCCTTCTTGACCTTGGATTTGCTATAGATGTTCTGATTGGTTTCCACTAAGGCTGGTAGCATTTTCATAAGTGGGCAAGGCGGGCTGTCTTGCTTTCTTAGGCCTTAGAGTTCAGGAGGGGGCTGGTTTCATTGTGCTGCAAACATCATGCTACTTGGTGGAAATAAACACCGAGATTATTGAAAGAATGTAGAGACTTGTTGGCAGTTCTGGGTCAAGGTAAATCAGTAGTTATATATTTTTCCTATTTGAAATTACACTGGGGAGAGGCTGGCCTCAGGTGCTTAGGAAACTGGCTACACCTCCTTGTTACTTCGCCATAGCAATTTGAATGGGTTTGTCTACACGGCTTCTAATATTTCAGGCCATTTACTTGCTTTGTAAGTAAGGCAGCTTCCCCCTCAAGTTTTGCATTTGCTCTAAATTAGATGACCACCATGGCTTGGCTAATGCCTTTTAATATCTAAGCCTTGTACATCTAGTGCTTGGTTAATAACAGGGAAAAAGCTCTGGTGACTCACCTTGACCTCAAAAGGGAAAAAAACACCCTTTTAATAATCTGGGAATTTATTTGGATCGAAGGCATGCTGCATGTTACACAATCTTCTTGTAGAGCCGCATGGGTCACAAAACAGCACCCTTGTTTTTTATGAAGTCAGCAAAGATGTATAGGGGCCGGACCCGCCGCTTCTCTGAGAGCCTTCAAATTCATCTTTCATACGTAATTCACTAGAAGAGCAGAAACCCTCACCAAGTTTAATAGGCTTTTCTCTGAGAACTTTTCTAAATGTATAACCTTTGTTGCAATTAAAGTTCAAAGTACGTTTTCTAAATGTCTTCAAAAAGGAATGCCCAACAATTTTTTAGGAGTCAACCCACAATCTCTTGTGTCTTACCATGTTAAGCATTCTTCATGACACTAAACTGGGAACTACCTGAGGGTAGGGACAAGTACACCAATCAGTACTGGACACTTAAGAGTCAGATTTATTGACCGAATGAATGAAAGAAGGCTTGCCTTGCTCCACAGGTTCTCAAACGGGTGATTTTGCCCCAGGAAATGTTAGGCAATGTGTGGAGGCATTTTTGGTTGTCACAGCTGGGGTGGTGGAGGGATGCTACCCTCTGTAATGGGTATTGGCCAGGGGTGGGGCTGACATCCTACAGTGCACAGTTCAGCCCCCTCAACATAGAATTACGTGGCCCAAAATGACAATATTGCTGAGGTTGAGAAACTCTGCCATATTCATCCCACAATAACATGTGCATTCAAAATGTCTGAAAGATGGCAATTGGTCTTTGGAAGATTCATCCACCAAATCTTTATTAAACATTTTTCATGTTGAAATCCAGCGAAGTCCTCCACCCAGAAAGCCCTCTGATGCTTTCTTGTTCCTATCCCATCTTTCTCTTGCCTGTTACCCTCTGCCATCCTTTTTACCATTTTCAATTTTCATGGGAAAAAAGACAGAACACACTGCAAGAGGGAATGTCTAGAGTCAAGAGTATGGCTCTTCCTAGTTACTAATTTAATTGTAGTAAGTCTTCTCTGAGCTATTCCTTCTGAAGATAAACATGCTCGTGCTGCTAGTGCTGCCCTGCTCAGCTTGGAAAGCCCTTTAGAGGTGGGCATTGAAGGTAAAGAGACACATTCACAGGATGTTTATTCTAATGATGCTCTCAAAAGCATTCAAGATTTTTAAACATATGCTTCCAGCATCTCTCTCTATCATCACATTGCTGCTAAATTGTGGAAAAGCTGTAAATAGAAATAATGGACTCAGTTTATTTTTAATTAGAAGGCTGCTGCTTATAGCTGCAATCGTGACACCACCATGCTTTTCTTCTTTTCACTTGGAAGAGAAGAACGGAGAGTTCCTGGGATTTTGAACTTGAGCCAGGTTCCCAGAGTCGTCTGGTCTCTGAGCCTTTGCAAATCCAATGGCTTTTGGTGGCATGGGGTCATAGGATGATTCTCTGCATTACTTAATAATGGTGTTAGGCATAGCAAGAAATGCTCTTACTTCCACAATGTTAGAAATAAGAAACACTTAGAAGTGCTGTTTTGTTTTTCCTTTTCCTTCATGTTTAATCATTAACATCTATCCCTAATTTAATAAAATTTGTAAAGTCATATTTAAAGTGTTTTTTTTAGGAAAGTTTCTGTTAAATTTTTAGACACGTGAATGCGAGTAATGTTATCATGTTGCTCACTATCTCCCAAATAAACTTTATTTCAAGAATATAATATTTATTCGCAGATGACATTTCTAAGGCTCAGTGTTCCCCCCGCCCCCAGCTGTGATATGACATGAACAAACAGAGTTAGCTTGGTCTCCTGTTATTTTAGGACCACCTGGATTGTCAGAACCACCACTGTTGTCTCAACCATCTAAAGTACAATGGAAAGAATGCCCAGGTAGGCAATGCCCAACTTGGAATTCCCTAGTAGTGGGACAGAGAGTAGCCACAGGAAGATCTAACTCTATGCCTGCCCACATGGTCCCCCAAATGCTGTGTTTCTAAAACACTACCCGCTTTGGGAGAGATGTTTTTCTCCTCTTCCTCGATATTTGAATTTTTTTCCCGACTGGATTAACACTTCCCATTCTGTAATGGTTGCCAAGGTTAAAGTGTAATGATTATGGAGAGAAAACTTGCTATTTTACATTCGTAATGTAGTGAGAATGTTTCAAGAAGAGAGTTTGACAGAGCACGAGAATCAGCATGTTGAGTGCTCCTTAATTTGGTTTAAATGAATATGCTGGGAGAAAAATAGGTTTAGAGAAAAGGAGATGTTAAGAGATGATTCAGAACTGTGCTGTCCAATATGGTAGCTGCTAGTCACACCACATGTGCCTTTTGTGCCCTTGAAGTGTGACTCCACTGAACTGAGATGCAATCTAAGTATAAAATACACACCAGATTTCAAAGACTTAGTACGAAAAAAAATTGTAAAATATCTAATTAATAACATTTTATGCTGATGACATATTGAAATGGTTATATTTTAGATATATTAGGTTAGAGAAATATATTATAAACTTAATTTTACCTCTTTTTACTTTTTTAATGTGGTTATGAGAAAAACTTAGATATGTGGCTCACATTTGGGACTTGTATTATATTTCTATTGAATAGAATGCTTTAAAATGCTGTCTGGGATTGGCCTGGCCCTCCACAGTGCATTTCCATGGCCTAAAGGTAAAAGTTTTAAATTTGCCATAGTTTGGTTTAACCCAAACCATACTGTAGTTTCAAGTTCCATGAGTAGTAAATTCCAATGTCACATAAAAGCTGCTCCAGAGCAGAGGTTTGGAATCTTTACTAACTGAGCCTTTAAGTGTCATTGAGTAGATTTTAATACATCTCTGAAAACTCTAACATTAAATGCAAAGTTTTTTGAGTGTGAATTCCATTGAGGAGAAGTTTCTTGACTTTCTACAGACTCTCCAAAGGACCCCTGACCAGGACTTGCATTGGACAACTCCGGGGACCACTACTTCTGTAGAATTGAATAGTGATGAGTGTCTCCCCCTGGAGCTGGGCCACCTGGTGGTGTTGCCTTGATCCCAGTGTAAGAACACTGACCCATAGTGAGAACTCTCAATGTGGTCCTGTTACTCTTCTGTTCTGTAGTCTTTGGTGGCTTCCTGTTGTCTTCAGAATGAAGCTCACATTTTCTAGGATGGCACTTAAGGCTGATTATATGTGAATATTTTCTTGTTTTATATCCATGTATGTTTCAGCCACAAAAATCTACTTAATGTTCTTGAAGTATAGCTTCCATTTAAAAGCTGTGTCTCTTCATAAACACTGTTTCCTCTTGTTGAAATTCCTTCCTTATCAACCATCACTCATCTAAATTCTACTCAGCATTAAACTGAATTATAAGAGAGGACAGGAGAACATATTTGCTTGTTTCTTGTAGGACTGATGTATCAAAAAACATCCATAAATCAGTAAGAAAATGAAATAAAATAAAAATGGAAATAAAGGCAAAAGATAAACATACAAAACTCAAGGAACACCAAGCTATGAACAGTAAACATGAAAAGATGTTTCATCAGTAAGAGCAATTTATTTACATTTTTATATTCCAGATATCAATTTTGAATCCTTCACATAGGCTAATAATTTAATCTCAGTATTTGTTCCTACTAAAACTTAAAAAAATGCAAATAAAAACTACTTAAAAAGTCACTGTTCTCATTTAATTCTTAAAATGGACCTATACTATGTACTTTCATTAATTCTACATATTAGGAAACTAAGACTCAAGGAGGTTAAGTAATTAGCCTAAGGTCACGTGGCTAGTGGGTGGTCCAGTTGAGACTAGAAGCTGGCTGGTTAGATTTCAGAGCTAGTTGTCTTACACTCTGTGTGTGTTGGAGGACAGGCCAGAGTGACACGTTTATATAAGAGCAGATTATAAATCTGAAATAGTAAGCATTGCACTGTTAACCCTCTGAAGTCTGGGACTGGAAGCATGGAGGAAGGCACTTATCCTTTTCGTTTAAATACTTCAGTAGAAGAAGGAATGATGATCAAAGTATGGGGGCTTATATTTCGTGCTCTTTCTATATTTTTAAATATTGCCTACTTTTTATATATTCAAATATTGTCTATTGAATATTGAACATGTGATGCTTTTTTAAATTGGGAGCATATCAATAAGCGTTGTTTAGAAGTTTTAAGACTCTGCTCAGTCAGTCTTCGTGAAGCTCTCCCAGGCTTCTCAGGAAGAATGAACAGTTCCCTGGTCCGTACTCTCTTACGGAACTTTTCCTCGGGGTGTCTTGTATTGTACTAGTTTTGATTATGTCTTTCTCCTGCCCTAGAAAGGAGGCTCACTGAAGGCAGGGATGGCACATAGCAAGCACTGAACTGTTGTCTGTCAAATGGATGGATGGCTGGGCGGGTGGACAGAGTACACGTACACGTACGTGTAC
>CAUYSK010091799.1:0-67290 GCA_963575035.1 Avahi laniger
TAAATGGGACCCAATCAATTGCTTTTTCTTTTGAATTTTTTATCTTTTCATATATATTTTTAGAATCACTTTTATATCAGAAATTTTCTCCTGGTATCAAATGTGTTGAAAATACTTTTCATAATTTCACTTTTTTTCCACCTTGCTTGTGATATTATGGTTATGCCATGTAGATTTTTCATGTCATTATGTATTTATATGCATCAGTGTTTAGTTTTCTTAATATTGAAGCATAACAAAGGTCTTCCCATGTAAAACATAGAAAGGAAAAATACTATGGTCTTTGTTGTTGTTTACTACTATTCTTATTTTTTACATATACATTTTTACATTTTTCATGATATTTAGATAAATATTGAATTCATCCTGATATACCATGAAGAGCTTAAACTTTTTTTTCAGATGACCACTCAATTTTTTCATCATTTAGTAAAATCATTCTCACTCTGATTTAACATACTACATTTATCATAAAATGAATTCTTATATGTATTTTGATCCATTTTGAACATTTTTATACTTTTTCAGTGTTTTGTGTGTGTGTATCTTTCTCACGGGCTAGTTCTACATTTTCTAATTATCGAGGTTTAAATATCTGATAGTATTAGTACTCCTATATTGTCGTCTTCTATTCTACTTTATTTTCCATGACTTTTTTGCTTGTAAATTTTACATATAAACAAAATTGTAATTGTTTAAGTTACTATTGATTTGACACTGTTTTGTATGTCTACATTTGTATAATGACACACACACGTACAACACTCACAGATGTGAACAAGCCTGTCTCTATTGACTCCTACTGAGCAACACAGTGGCCTACGTTTTGTGACCATTAATGATATATTTTAATAAGCACACATTTCCAGAGTACTTCTTTCATGGTAAGTATTTTATTGGTCATATAAATGTGGAGGTAAGCAGTCATTCCTAGCATTTAGAATCACAGGATCAGAAATCAGATCTTACAGGCTTACTTTCAGGGCTGCAAGTTTCTGTCTTTGTAACTGAGAATAAGTAACTTACTGTTTCCAAGTTTCAGTTTCCTCATATGTAAAATATTTTTTCCCCTCTTTACGGGGTTGTTAGAAAAAGTAAATGAGGCTATAAGAGCAAAACCCTTAGCAGAGTAGCTGAAGTAAGTTTTACCTCTTATAATGAACATTATATATTGGAGAGTATAGGGGTCATCGTAGGTGGTACCCACACCCTTTCCTTCTTTCTAGTAGTACCTAGCTTCCTTTTAGGGAATCATTTTGATAAAAGCTCTACCACCAAAAATCTGAGGAGTCTTTTGTGGCCCTTTTCAGCAGATCTGTATTATGACCATTACAACCAAGAAGGAGGCATGCAGTATAAAAGCATGGCCAAACAGACTTTTCTCCTTTCAGATTTTTCGAGGGGTGGGGAGAGTGGGCCAGAGAGACAGAATGGTTGGAATCATCATTTCTAGAGGTGGCTGGTTCCTGGATGGAACCTGGATGGAAATGTGGGTCTAATTCTGGTACTGAGAACAAATTTAACTTCTCTCTCACGTGCAAATCCATTTGTCTTCCTTCTCTTTTATCTTATGAAATTCCCTTATCCTCCCAATAAAGTCTCCTTTAGATGAACTTAGCCAGACCTTTTTTTTTTTTTTCATAATACAAAGGGCTCTAACTGATAAGATAATCATTATTAAAAATTAAATCTCTGGCACATTAAATAATATCTCCCAGGTTATACAGCTAAAAGTGTTTTATGCACTATTATTAAACAACAAAAACTAAATTTAAAC
The DNA here is from genome assembly GCA_963575035.1 of Avahi laniger. Lineage (NCBI taxonomy): Eukaryota > Metazoa > Chordata > Mammalia > Primates > Indriidae > Avahi > Avahi laniger. The sequence goes on from CAUYSK010091799.1 coordinate 1,778, forward strand.
TGATGGAAACTTAGCTTAATATTTAAAAGAGGCAATTTTTAAATAAATCATATCTGATTTAGACATCTTTTCTCCAGCAAACTACTTTGAACTCAAAGACTCATTATGTTACAGGTTTTTCTTAGATTTTACTTTTCTACATACTCTTAAAGCATGCCATCATAATTATTTTTGTTGAGAAATATGCATGTATTTTTTGTCAAGACAATTGATTGCTCAGAAATACCATACTGAAAACCTTCCAAGACAATTTCATCTATCTCAGTTGTCATTCTTGGAGCTAAGTGATAATATTGAACATTTGGCTGAAGTTGGGCTTTAGTGCTTTCAATATTTTGGGGGATCATATCTTCATTTGCCCTTTGCAGTGTGACCATTCATTGTGGCCCAATTACAGGCTTTTTATTTACTGTGAAGTCAGTCTCATTAATTTGTTAATGAACCCATATTGACTTCATTTTTCTGCAAGCTGGCGCTGCTTTAGAAGTCATTGTTACTTCATTTTCAAAATGAGCTCCAATGAATTTCCTCTGCCGCAGAATTGCAAAAACAAAAAAGTCAATTAAAAAATCTAAGTGGTTTAAAAATGCCTGATTTTCAATTACCAGTCTGGCTCAACGCCGGGTGCTCCTGATCTCCTGGAGACTTGACTGTGTGCTTCCTGCTAGATAGAACCCCTTCCCAGTCCATGTATGCGAGAGACCCATGAAGAGGTAGGGACTCCTTGTCCTTGAGGAACAGTTAGCAGAGGGTCCCCCACTCTGTATCTCCCAGCAACATCTATGTTATTGGGTTTTGACTCTATAGAACAAGTTAATTATATAAGTATTTTGGAAAGCCTGCTAGATAAAAGTGTGTAGAAATAGCTGGGTACTTTTTAATAAAATATCAGCTAATATCTCATGTCATTATCCAGATAATTATGCTCCTGTTGACCTCTCCTGAAAATGCCTTTTTCTCAGTCTCCTAACATTTAAGTACTGTCAGGTGTGTTAACTGGTGAAGCGAGAAAGTTAAAAAGATATAAGAACAGAAAGAACATCAAACATCAACTTATAGAAATGATTTCATTTTCATTTCTGAAACAAGCACATTTGAAGATTCTATGTGGCATTTCTTGAAGTCAATTCTTTTTCCTAAAATGCCATGTGGGGCTATAGTAGGTGACGTTTATAGTAAAGATCAGAATCACTCAGGGGCCAAGTTTAATTCTAAAAAGAAATGAATTACTCATATTACCTTAGAACCAGCCTCATCCAGTTTTGAAAGCTTCCCAGATGAATTTTCTGCTTCTCTCTGATTGAAGAACAACTAGTTAAGAAAGAAGCCAATTTAATATGCCAGTTAATGGCAACTAGAGGAGAGGTAAAATAAAAACCTAACATAAAACCTTATAAAAGATAAGTCAGATTGAAACTCTACATCTTAACTGTTACTAAATTCCTTTGAGCTCCATCTTCTCTTACCTAAAGTGAATACTAAGATCTACCTTGGAGTACATTTTTGAGGATTCAGTGAAATGTGTAAAGCACACAAAATTGTATCTGATTCTTAGATATGCTTGTAGATATTTTTCCCATGTATTCTCACTTGCAAACTTTTTTAAAAAGGAAATAGAAACTCACTATAAACATTTCAACATATTAAAATATGTTCTGTTAGTAATATTCCTAAAATTTAAAATTTTTTACTGATTATGCTCTTTCCAAATTCAAATTTTGAAAAGACCCCCAATCCCAGCCTCTTACTGAATTAAAATGCAATCTAGATGTCTGAAGATATATAGATGGGAAAATTGTAGTGAAAACTGGCAAGCAAATTATTAATTCGTAAGTCTTCTTTAAAAGGAATAATGTTTGTATATCTTGTTAAACAGATACAACATTTTCTGAGCAAATCATTCATAATTCAATTGTAAAGAAGATAAGAGTCCTCAAACTCCTGTTTTGCTTTTATAGTAAAGTTGGATTTAAAGATTATAATGATTTGAATTATTCAACACCACAGATGTCCTCAGATTGTCACAATTGTTATAATCCAAAGACCTAAATGGAGTGAAAATGAGGCCTCTGGCTCCAAAGAAATTACAATGATAAGTCACAAGTATGTAATGGACAGATAAGAGGAAAGAAATAGGGTGAACATGTGATAGCTGACATGTAGCAAGACAGGATCTGAGAAATGAGTTCTATCAAAATGAAAGATGAAAAAAGTGATATATTTTATAGTTACCTACTTTTGCTTTGAAGATTGGATGAGGGAAAGCTATTATCTTCTTGGTTATATTAGGATGCAGGAAGTAGATATTAATCTATAAGTTAATTCAACCATTCCTTTGGCAACCATAATGTGAAGTGCTGCAGACTAGTAATTGAGAATGCAAGCTCTTGCATGAGAAGATAGCTGTTTAAAGCTCTTTCTTCTCTTTTTGGCTGTTCAACATCAGATGAACATGACTATTTATTTGTTTCAGTTTTCTTACCTATAAATTAAGGATGCCTCTCTGATAGGAAACCACCCTCATAAGATTAGAAGAAAAGGGGAAATAAAATATGGAAAGGGCTTTTAGTCCAGTACCTAGAACACAGCATGATCTCAATAAGTAAATAATTATTGACATTTATGAGTTTTTACTGTGTATTAGGTACCAGAGCTAACATTTTATATAACTTATATTGTTTAACATACAAAACTTTAGCTTGGCATAAAATAATTATCATTCTTTTAAAGATATGGAACCTAAAACCAGAGAACTTATATAATTTGCCCTACTTTACTTGGAAGTGGTAGATCCTTGAATTGATCTCATAGCTTTCTGTCTGCTGTGGTTTGAGTATATCTCTCAAAGTTCATGTGTTGGAAAGTTAATCCTCAATGCAATGGTACTGAAAGGTGGAACCTTTAAGAGGTGATTAGATCATGAGGGCTCTGCCTTTGTAAGTGGATTAATGCCTTTTTGTGGAGTATGTTAGTTATTACTGATAAACAGTTGAGTTGCCCCTCCTTCTTCTCGTTCTTTCTTTCACATGCTTTCTTGCTCTTCCACATTTTACCATGGGATGACATAGCAAGAAGTTCCTCACCAAAGTGATCCCTCGATCTTGTACTTCGCAGCCTCTAGAATAATGAGCCAAATAAATCTCTGTTCTTTATAAATTACCCAGTCTTAGGTATTCTGTAACAGCAGCATAAAATAGACTAAGACACAACCTTCAAGTCATTAAACTACCATGCCCTTTCTTTTTCTGTGACGTTAATACTACGATTCTACCCTGCATCTCTTCTTTTAAAGACACGATTAATTTCTCTACAGCTATTCTTACAAATTATTGAAAATTATGTCAGAATACTTTTCTCTCAGGTTATCTATATGTTTGTCTTCTTTTCCAGAAACTACACTGACTTTTCTAAAGAAATATAGTGGGTCATAACATATTTATCTCAGCATTTCACCTACAACAGAACCGACACCCAGGTGCCTAACAGATGCTAAATAAATGGCAAAGTAATATAGCATACATAGGCTATATTTTGCTACACTGTCATTCAGGCTAAGACCTACACTTACTGCATCTTTTTAACTTCAGTATCTAGAATGTCTACATGAATGAGGAAATATGTGCAGTTTAACTAAATGAGGAAATAACTCCAGTTATTATAAAGAGTATTACTTTAATACTCTCTAATGAAAAAATTGTTTGTAAAGTGTCTTCTCTCATTTAAAATTTCCTCATTTTCCAATAGCTGACATGCGACTATCTTTATTTCACTGAAACTTATAGAAATAGAAAAGGAACCATTCTGTCAATCAACACTTGTTTTCTTTCGGGTATAATGATTCTGACTTACAGTAGTTTTGATTAATTTTTATGTTGTGCTTTTCTCTCTATGTTTAAATTGACTTATCTGATATTCTTACAACAAAAATAAACCAAACAGGGCCTTTGACCTAACTAATTCAATTTCATATTTGGGTTCTACCACTTGTGTGATACTGTCCTTTCTTGTAGAACACTGTCAGAATGATCGGGGTCTATTTTGGAGAGAATTAGATGCTTAAGTCACCTATAGTGGCAATGAACCACAGTAAAAATGTACACATTCATAATATTCTTGTGTGTGTCTGTGAGAAAAGTTCTCTTTAAAACTTTTCAATCAACTAATCAATAAATCAATAAGCCTTTATTTAGTACATGTTCTCTATTAAACACTCTGCTAAATGCTGTTAGAGATACAGAAGTATTTATCACACAGTTTTTACAGTATAAACTTACACTAAATATATGAAATAGATAAAATTACATAAAGACAAAGTATTATAATTTTTAAATTAAGTTTATAACATTTAGCATGATTAAATTTGTAATAAATGGTGCCAACATAAACTTTAATAGATATTCAGAAAAGGAGACACTAGTTTTTGCAAAGATTTTTTTTTTTCCTTGTTCTGTGAAGACCTGAATCTTTTGCCTCTATCCTTAGCTATAGCCACTTCTTTCCAGTGGCTGCTAGTAATTTCTTCAGGTGATATTTCCCTAACAAACCTCCTCTACTTGAATTCTTCTAAGTTCTTATAGTCTGAGGTTCACTGTGCTATTCTTGCCCATCTGAGTCCCATGAATTTGACTTTTTAGATCTTTTCTGGCTCTTCAGCATTGCATTGAGGTCACCACTTATATCATATGGGTTGTGCTTTATTCCACGCCAGGAGTGTCCATCCTATATTGGCCACTGTGAATTTATCCCAGGTGAATGTTTTCTCTGATTGTTTCTCTAAACTGTTTTGAAGATGAAATAATTCACTGTTCCTTTGTTAAGCAATTCTGGGGCAGGAATACTTCCCTGGTCTTCTCCTAAACTGTACTAAGACCAAGCAGTATTTTTGTCTACCAATTAATCTTACTCAATTCCAATCATTTCCCCACTTCCCAAGACATACCATAACATTATTCAGATCAGGCTCTAAAACATAAACACCCATAAAAATCCTTCCATATTTTTTCCACTTTGTGATACTAGGAAGACTCTTCCAAGTTGGTGTTCTCCATTACTACGGTAGGTATAATAAACTGAGCTTTTGGGGAGAGTCAACAATCAGTACCTTTTAAATGAGGTTTCCTTTCTAATGTTCTGCCCTCTTCAACCTAAATTGTTCTCAGATTACATGTTATTCAAATAATATAACCTGTGAAAATTCTAATGATTATGGCATGAGCATATCTTAAAGGGTAATACAGAGGAAAAGAACACTCAGAAGGAAATTCCAAAACCGATAAGTAACTGTAGGTTCTGGTTTGAAGAAAGATACCTATAGTTCTAAGTCTGTAATTATAAGATTCCATAGGTATGTAAGTATTCTCTTTCCTCCTTGATTTACTATTTAACTTTCATAACTGCTAATCTGTGTGCAAGGCATGACTGTAAGGTAAAGGTCTTACACAATTCATTTTATTTTATGTTTACAATAAATATTTATGATTTGTATTTTCTCCCATTTTATACCTAAAAATACTAAGTCACAGAGCAGTTTAGTAACTTGATGTTAGGCATAAAATTTGTAATTGACATAGCCAGGTATTATCACAGCGGAACCAAGACTTTAAGCCTCTGTGATGTACTGCTTTCTTGAAATGTGTGAGGTCTGGCTCCTCTTAAAGAAGGATAAGGACACATTGGTTGTGATCACATTTGAAACATTCACCAGATAGGTGATAAATGATTTATTCATCTTATATTATGAATTTAAACAAAATTTAATAGCTCTTACTGTTATATCTTGTGTATACTGATTTACTGTATAATAATTTTAGGTAAAAGGCATGAGCAACTTTTGTTTGAATATCCTAAATACCTCCACATATTAACACCATTTAATTTTTGTTTTTGTATATTTCTATGTCAAACTTAGTGATTTAATATGAAAGTAATATATAATATATATTTTAAACTCTTGACTATAGTGACCACTATAAATGCATATTTTTAAAAGCAAGTATAGATTGTCTACTAAAAAATGACTGAAGTGAATATAACATTGTTTTTCACCCTGTTCTCATATCCAAGGTCACTCTCTCTAATGTTATGGTTTTAATTGCCTTTATTTTTACATTACTAGGCATGATGGATAAAAAAATAAACTGTAGTTATGATTAAGGTTTGAAAGAGTGGTCTATAAATAGTAAAACTAAAGTGTGAAAATATATACACAGTATGGTTGTCATTTAATATATAAAATTGCATTTCTGAAGTGTGTGTATCTTATATTTTAAAAATATTTGAATTGTAATTTATTCTTCAATTTACATTAAATATTTGGTAAGAGTGACATAATTTATTTTAGGAGTAACGTTGTAACCTATGCTCATAAGACAGTCCTCATTTACTCTTGTCTGTGTTTTGGTAATACTTCCTAATTTATTTCTTTGGTGCTTTTCCCTTTGAATTTCTCTCTACTCTGATGATAAATTAGTTTTCCTAAACTGTAAGAACAATCTTAACCTTTTATTAAAATCATCCACTGTCAAATAAATAAGATTTACAACAGGTATATGAAAAGGAGCTCAACATTACTAATCATCAGGGAAATGTAAATCAAAACACTAATGAGATATCACCTCACACCTGTTAGGATGGCTATTATCAAAACAAGAGAAAAAAGATAAAAGTATTGGTGAAGATGTGAAGAAAGGAAGGTCTGATCCCACTTATATGAGGAATGTACAACAGACTCACAGAAACAGAGAATAGAGTAACAGTTCCTGGGGTTGAAAGAAGGGAAAATGGGTATAGTCAAAGGGTACAAAGTTTCAGCTGTGCAAGATGAGTAAGTTTTAGAGATCTCTTGCATAGCATAGTGCCTATAGTAAACAATACTGTGTTGTACACTTAAAAATTTGCTAAGAGGGGAAATCAGATGTTAAATATTCTTATCACAAAACAAATAATAACAAAGAGGGTTAGAGGAAACTTTTTGAGGTAATAGATAAGTTTATGGCATAGATCATCCTGATGGGTATATATTTACGTCCAAACTGAAGTTTTATACATTAAATTTATACTGTTTTTTGTATGTCCTTCACCCCAATAAAGCGTTATTTTTTAAAGTAAACTTAAACTTCCTTGCATGGCTTCCAATGATGTCCTCCACAATTGGACAATAGCTACCTGATACTGGAATCGTTCAGCACTGTTTTCTTCATCTGAATTAATTATAATATATATTTTGCTACCCTTGTGCTTTGCCACAGTTGTTCTCAAGCCTGGCATTTGCTCACTTTCTAGTCTAATACCCAGTGTCTTCAAGGTCCACTACCAGTGAAACTCCAAGTTATTTACTTAGTCAAAATTAGTTGTTTAGTTTCCACAGACCTTTTTCTCTTTTCCTAGTCTCTTCATTTAACGTGTAATTTTTTTTCTGTCTTATTCCCCTAAGGCATTGTTTACATGACTGCTCTTTACCCTTGACAGTACTAAAAGGTTTTCTTCATATTTACATTCAAGACAGAATAAACACCTTTCATAAATAAGGTGTTTTATCAAAATTAGGTTGTAATGAATAATGGATTCTCACTTATTAATTATTTCCCAGGATGATTTGTAAATGGCATGGCATGTGCCATCTTCTATAGAAAGCTTAGCCCCAAATGGTTTATAAATTTTTGTATAATGAAAAACAAATATTAAAACTCAAGAAGATCATTTAACTTCACTTAAAGCATAAGAAAAATTAGAACTTCTTAGGTTCTAAAGATTAATGTGGAAAGGAAAAACATAAAGTATATTTAAATAAAAGTATTAATATGAGATATTGAATTTGAAAAGTTTCAGTATGTATTATAATTCTAGTAAAGAAGGTCAAATATTAAAGTTAGAATATTTAATTTGAGGACTAATTTTAAAAAATCTATTATGATAAACGAGTACTAATGCAACATAGGTGACTGCTAAGATCTAGAGATAAACAAATGTCGTGGATTATGAATGCATAAATAGTTATTCTGAAAATCTAAAAATCAAATAAGAAAATATATTTAAAATAAGGATATACAAAAGTAATGCACGACTAAAGGAAGCAGTAATAATAGTACTAGTATTAATATGTAGAAAATCAACTCTAATTTCTAGTAGCCAATATGATTAATAAGGTAGATAACAGAACCCCAATGACAGCAGCTTAAATCCATGCCCCACAATACCTTTCAAAAATAAAACAGAACATCAAGAAGAGCACCAAAGAAACTGCGAAATCACCATTCTTTCAGCATTACTGGCATATAAAAAATACCGAAATTTTAAATTACCTGCATATAAAAAAAACAACAAAACACTAAATTCCAACAAGCAGTCTCTCACACTTTTGCTACAAGCCTTTGTCATGAAAATGTAGTTCAAGAAAAACTACATGGAAGGGAGCAGAGGGGACCTAGTAGCTTATCTTAAATTGCTCCATAGTTGCTTCATAGAAAGCACCTCTACCCTATGTGTGAAAATACCAAAAAAGTGTCTTGGTAGATCAGAGCACTATTTAAATGGCTTAAAAACACATGCAGTGTCAGATACTCATTTTTGAAAAGTATAATCACTTGCGGAGAAAAAGTCAAAAAGGTATGAATAGCTACCACTTGGCAGTTGGATGGTAAAAAAGAGAAAAAAGCGGGGGTAACACTTCTCTCCAAGTACCAAATAAAATCATATAAACTAAACAGGTCTTTGCTATACTGACAGAAGATAATATTATTTAATTATAAATCATGTTAAACACCCTAAATCTTCAAAATGAGTAAGTGGAAACTAAATAATATTATTAAATCTTACAAGAAGAAATTATAAAAAATAAAAAACAAAAAAAGCCCCAAAAACTTAAGCAGATAAAATTCACCCATTAAAATTGAATTTAATATATTAAAGCTGATTTAAATATGCCCAGAAAGTATTAAGGAAAATTAGAAAACATCAGTTATAAATTCAAACTGAAAAAAATAAATGAATAATAATAAAAAAATTTTTGAAAGAAGGTTTGTTGAAAGAAAAAGACAAAATCATCTCCAATATGAAGAGTAATTTGCAAGAAGTCCAAGGTAGAACAGAATCAAATGAAAATAAAATGAGTCATTAAAGAAAGTTAATACCATGAAAATAAAATCGACATAAAAAAGAAAGTGAGGCCAGGTGCGGTAGCTTATGCCTGTAATCCTAGCATTCTGGGAGGCCAAGGCGGGAGGATTGCTTGAGTTCAGGATTTCAAGACCAGCCTGAGCAAGAGTGAGACCTGTCTCTATTAAAAATAGAAAAATTAGCTGTCTGTTGTGGCATGCACCTGTAGTCCCAGCTACTCAGGAGGCGCTGAGACAGGATGATCGCTTGAGCCAGGAGTTTGAGGTTGCAGTGAGCTATGATGATGCCCCAGTGCACTGTACCCAGGGTGACAAAGCAAGATTTTGTCTCAGGAAAAAAAAAAAAAAAGGAAGTGAAGGATGTGAAAGAAGTCAGAGATAAAGTGGTGAAAATGGAGGGCAATAAAATAATTACTTAACAGTGACAAAAACATATATAGTCAAAGGCCCTGAGAAAGAAAAGAAAATGATGAAACAAAATTATTTAAATCTAGCATCCAAGACAACTTCCCAGAATAGAAGGCCTGAACGGATATATTGGAAGGGCACATGAGTAATTGTGTAAAATTAACCAAGAATTAAGCCAAGACACATTAATAAAGCTATTCAATTTCAAAGATAAAGTAAAGCATCCAAGACCTCTAGGCAAAATACCAAAACACTTACAGGGACAAAGGTATTAGTCTGGCAATGCGACCCCACAACCAGCGAGCGCACCTAACTTCAAAATTTTGTTTTTTAAATGCCCACTCTCTAATATAAAAACCCAGAGCTCCTTGGAGAAATAGATGACTCTCTTCTGGGAGAAGGAAAGTACAGGATGGGCCTTGAACATCCCGTGGTTCCAGAAAATAAATGCTAGAGACAGTGTTGGCCTTGTTCATTCACCTTCCATTGGTATTGCTATGGTTCCAGTGTCCAGGGGCATGGTTTTTTTCTGCTCCACTTCCATTCAATGTGCTCCTTCTAGCAGCACACCTGTTGGTTTTCACAGCACTACTTTGTCAATGTGGAGATTGGTGGGGAGGGTGGAGAAAGAGTAGAGAACAGCCATAGGCTAACTCTGCAGACTCCCACTAGTCTTACCTGGAGTTCAGTGATTTGTCTTGAAAATGATTCTCGGTTTGTTGTTTACCTCCAGATATGTTTTTGGTAATTTCATCAGGTTTTATCATTGATTTGTGGGGAGATATTTTTCATGTTTCTCTCTCTGCCATTCTGGAATTCTTCTAATCAGAGTCTCCAGTTCCAGATTGTTTGGTTGAAACAATCACACAGAACCTGCCTCACTGCCATTGTTAGTCAACATTGATAATAAAATAATTATGGGAAAACATGAGAAGACATCAAATTATTATAATAAGAGCTTTATGTATATAGCTTTAAAGGCATCCTATTAATCTACAGATTGGTTGGTTGTTCAGTCTCAGCTTGACTACAAACAATGTGTGTGGGTATAAGCCATTCATTTTTATCTCCAGGTCAAAATTTCCCTATATTTTAAAGCAAAGGTATTTGCCTAGATTTTTTTTAAGGATTCTGTTATTTTCAGAAATTCTGTGACCTCATGAGAAAATAGCTAGGATGTCAGTTTTTGAAACAAATATATGGGAAGCCTAAATAAGTATGAAGCCTAAAATAAATGTGATTGATATGTGAATTGTTCCTAACCTAGGAAGACAGAGAATAGTGAATTCCTATTGCTATATGAGATTATTAGTATCATAATCAATGTTTAATTGGAGATGTTTACTGGTTATATGTAACAAACCTTAGAAGGTCAATCATGAAAACGGTTGTACTTGCCAGAAATCTTTTTAGGTTGTTAAAAACTACTGAAATTATATGTTAGATGTAATGACATTGAATTGGCATGAGATAGGCTAATGTATCTTTTGGATGTTCAATCTCAGTGATCCTCAGGCTGACTATTAGTAAGGTTTGAACATCATTAAGCTGAACAATTTTCCCTTAAAATTTTCCTTAAATGAATTTAATTTCCTTAATTAAAGTTACTCAATATAAAATCATATGATGGCTAAAAGATCAAATGGCTGTATTTTAAGAAGTGAAAAACTATTCAACTTGAGTGATTTATTGTAATGAAAATTAAATTCAATTATTCATTTGAGGAAACTGCAAAAGGATTATCTTTGGTATTTGTAGTCATTATTAAATATTGGTACTTGATATTGAATTTTCCTTAGCCTTGGTGCCTGAGTTGTGACACAAATGTAATACATAAAAATAATTATTGTTCTAGATGCCCAAGACTGGAAGGAAGTCAAGTTCTAAGTACAGTTCTAAGCTGTACTCAAAAAGTGGCAATAATGAGAAATAAATAATAGGTGCATGTACTTATATCCTCCACTAATTCTACAAATAACACTTTCCACATTAAGGACGAACCACACAGATACGTTAAAATGTTAACATAGCGTAAAATACACAGAGATCCAATACAAATCAATGGATGAAATGAACAGATGATCCTAACAAGCTGTTTCAGTAACTAGTCAGCAATTACTCATTAGGTTCCTAACATATATTTATCATTTGTTAAGTTTGCTACACACCATTAATAGAACGTGGAAAATACAAAGGTTAAGCTATTTACAGTTCGGTTAAAATCAAGATAGAGTTAGTAGTTTGTGTTTTCTATTTATTGCCTTAAATGTGCATACTAATTATCTGAGGATTTGTTGAAATTCAGTTTTGACTTGCAGAGGTTGGATCTGAGATTCAGCATTTCCAGTAAGCTGTAAGATAATGCAAATGCCACTCGTTCATGAACCACACTTAAAGTAGTAAGGGCTGAAGAAAGTCTTCAGAGTTTTTCCACAAAATGTCTCAAGAAGTCACTTTTACAATCAGATACTATGATACATGAATTGATCACATTTGTGTGGAAGTGTTCTCTTTTTACTTTATTTTTGATGAATAATGTTTTAATTCTATGAGAAAAGAAATAATAAGCAATAAATTATCCTTCCACATCCTTTTTTTAAAATTTTATATTATTTAATATTTGTATGTTTAGTTCTGATCTTTCAAAGTTTGAAAATGCAATGTATTCAAATGGTACTTCATACTTATTTTTTATTCCTCAACTAACCCACTTGTTTTATGAATAAATGTTCTTTGAAGAGAATGAATGCTCACTGAATACCAAGGAGTTTGCTTTGCCAAAGTAGGCATGAGGAATCTTACTTAGACCTAGTAACGTTGAAAGGAACATTAAATGAGCCAAGTTCAAAGAAATTATTTTTGTTCCAAAAGTAAACCAGTCTAGTCTAAGAAGTCTTTAAGAAAATAGAAAAAATAGTTTTTCTGATTTGAATTTAAAAATATTAAAGCACTTAAACATTTTTGGACATGTATCCCTTTTAATGTTTATCACATGTGTTTCTCACATGGGATAAGGTTGGTGTTTCTGCTGAGCATTACTTTCTTTGCCATTGCTTGGACTGGTTCCTTTCTTCCACTCTCTCTTGGAATGCTTTAATAATGATATGGATCCAATGAATTTTGGCTTTTGCCTTTTAACTCCTACCTTTTTTCTTGCATTCTTCTCCATTTGAGCACAGGCCCACATATTCCAAATCCTAAATATCATCAGGGCATTTATGAATAGATTCTCCTCCTAGAAGTCACCTTGTTATAAAACATTAGCATAGCAGAGACACTGAAGGAAAAAAAAAAGTAAAATGAAAATCAAAACTTCATTAGAGTTAGTTTTTCTCTGGGGATTGGTAATCACTTCAAAATTGGTAATCATTGCAAATCACTAAAAATGTTACCCTTAAACAAGTTGATTATAAACAACAGGAAGTCATGGGGAAGCTTCCCTAATGAATGAGTTCCCCTTACCTCCCAGCTATCCAAGAGTCAGAGAAACTGTGGGGAATATCATGACCTCTGCACTCCTGACCGATTAAAAGGCTGACTCCGTACTTAGCACGCCCTGGAAACCTCAGCAAGAGACACAGGTGGAGAGCTCAACAAATGCAAAATACCACAATTGGGAGTAGGATAAGGGATTCTGAGAGAAACAAATCTTCTCCTTTGGGCAAAAGATGGAGAAGTGTTGCTTAGAAAATAAATCTATTTTTGTAACATTCAGTACTCAAATTACTGTGTTAAGCTTTCAGTAGAGTCTCGTTAATTCAGACACATTAAATTAAAATTTTGTGATTCATTATGTCAGATGAGGACACATGAGAAAAATGTCAAGCTGGAGGATAGGACACTCAGGTCAGAAGGAAAGAAAACCCCATAATAGGGTGAAGATTTTTCCCCGTGGGCAAAGACACATTTTTCATTGTTTGTGTAGATTGAACAAGGCAGGGAAATCCACGAGAGTGTGAAAAATCTGCTTGGTTTAACAAAGTCCTTGCACGTATTACCAAAGGGACCCATAAAGAGAGAAATTGTTCTGTTGATCACCTACACAAATACAATGCTGTTATCTTCTTTAAATGGAAAGAGAAGTGCAAAAGTTCAGATTGGAGTGAGCAGTTTGTGTTCTGTTTATGTAATAAATGACAAGAGATTACAAAGAAAAAAAAAAAAGCAACTGATATTTCAGGTGAAAACGATGTGTTTTCTTTCTTTAAACCAAAATTACGCAGAGAGATTAGAGCAATTTGACAGAGTTAGGAGGTCAGCAGGTGGCTCCACTGAAATGTCTGTGGGGTCATTCAAGTGAAATTAACTAGTAAAGCAGTTCAAATATGTGATGACTTTGTTTAAATATGAAAATATGTGTATGCATGCTGTGTATTTCCATTACTACTCATTGTTCTTTAAAAGTAAGCAGAATTCTAAGATGGTCAACAAAATTCCCACACCTTGATGTGCATGCTCTGTATAATCCTCTTTGTTTCAGTGCAGGCAGGATTATGAGTGTGATGAATTTCACACATATAATTAGGTTATGTTTTATGTTAAAGGCTAAGGAATTTTTCAGATACAATTAGGGTCCTAATTCAGTTCATCTTGAGTTAATCAAAATTGATATTATCGTAGGTGGGCCTGACCTAATCAGATGAGCCCTTTCAAAGAACTAGGCCCTTCCTGAAGTCAGAGAGATTTGATTCATGAGAGAAATTCTCCTGCTGGCTTTGAAAAAACAAATAGGTAAGTTGTGAGAGGATCCATGGAGGCAATCATGTGGCCAGGAGCCCTGGGCAACATCTAAGAGCTGAGAGTGACCCCTGACCAATAGTAAACAATCAAAATGAAACTTCTGTCCCGCAACTGCAAGGAATTAAATTCTGCTCACAACCTGAATAAACTTCATGAAAACCCTGAGCCTCACGTGAGACCCTTGCCAAGCTTTCATATCAATTTCAGCACAGTGAGACTCTAAGCAAGGACCCAGCTAATGCATTCCAGACTCCTGACTTATGGAATCTCTTAGATAATAAATAAGTGTTTTTTTAACCTTTAAAGTACTACTGACCATTTTGAAGACAGTTTATCAATTTCTTAAAAAGTAAGACATAGTCTTACCATATAATCAGCAATTGTGCTCTTTGATATTTACTCAATTAATTTGAAAATTTAGATCCACACAAAAAGTTGTATGCAAATGTTCATAACAGCTCAATTATTCATGATTACCAAAAAGTGGAAGCAACCAAGATGTCCTTTCATAAGTAACTGGATGAAAAAACTGTGGTGCATCCATCCAGTGGAATATTATTCTTCAGTTAAACGGACGCACACACACACAATGAGCTACTAACTCATGAAAAGATGTAGAGGAACCTTAAATGCATATTCCTAAGTGAAAGAAGCTAATGTGAACAGGCTACATAATGTACAATTCTAACTATATGAGATTATGGAAAATACCACAATCTAGAGATAATTAAAATACCAATGGTTGCCAAGGGTTTAAGGGGAGAGGAGGAAAGATGAACAGGTGAACCATGAGAGATTCTTAGGGTTGTAAACTATTCTGTATGATATTGTAATGATGGAAACATGGCATTATGCATTTGTCAAAACCCATAGAACTGTGCAAGGCAAAGAATGAATAAAACTATAGACTTTAATTAATAATAACATTAATATTGATTCATCAGTTGTAGCAAATGTACTGCATCAATTTGAGATGTTAATAATAGGGGGAATCATGTGCATAGAAAGGATTATTTGGGAACTTTCTGTACTATCGTCTCAATTTTTCTGCAAATATAAAACTATTCTAAAAGATAAAGTCTATAAATTTTTTTTAAAAACAGCTCAAATGTAAATAAAATTTGGCCTCAGCAAAAGGACATGGTGAGTACATGGCAGACTGGAGATTTTATATCTCCTCTAAAGAAGACTCCTGTTATTCAACTTGGAATTTCTGACATACAGAAAAATGAGGCCATTGTTTCAAAATATTCTTATTTCTTAGAAAAAGCAAGAAAAAAATGGATTTATTTATATAATATTCTGATTTTGAAATATTGAAAATAAAGTCAATTTAAAAGAATTAAAAGCATAGGTTGGAGCTCGATTTATACCAAAAACAACTAACTTCCACCTTTGCTCGTAGAAAAATCACTGGTTGGTAAAATGGTGATAAATTAGCAAATAGCTGTGGCAAGTGTTATATTATTTGATATTATTCATAAGGAGAAATTCAGTCCTAAAATAAATTAATCTATCATGCATCAGTGTTTTGTCTTATACAGGCCAATTCCCTAAAAGTTGATCACCTTTGAAGCAATGGTCCTAAGATGCTGTCTGGGGTATTTTCTTTTTTGGGTTATTCAACAAAATCTAATTTAGCGGCAGTGAACCCTTTTCCTAAGTACAGGAAATGCTGTTCTTCTGTAACAGGAGTTACAAATTATACCATTAAAAAGATCTATTTTAGTTGCATTAGTCAAATGGTAGGTATACTGCAGACTAAGGAGACATTTCTGGAATGAATGGTGGCCTTTAAATTCCTTGATGTCCATCTTAGCATCAGTTAAGCAATAGATCTATGGTGTGGCCTACTCATTGTTTTTTTCTGGCCACAGGACTCATGAGAGAGAAGTCCAGTATGAATTATTGAAAAATCCAAATTGCAGACTACTTTTAAAGAATACAATTTTACTTTCAAATGCGTAAAGGAATCTGAAGCAGTACAGCAAAGCCATGCTTAGATGAGATTCTTAGGCCATTAGCTGTAATGGAAATATAAGCACACATCATAGAAAGGCATGCATTATAACTTGTGTACTTAAAATAGATAATTTTAAAAATTTTGAAAATATTCCATACATGATCACACCCTAAATACATATTTACCATAAATATAAGTAATTCTAAATTAATATATACCTGACCAGAAATCTTAACAATTCTTGTGATTCTTTTGTCTTTCTTAGGATGACATTTTCTTATGTCTTAAGAAAATATTTACTGAATATTTACTGGGAAAAAATACCTTGATGACCTCTATAGATAATGCAACAATAAGATCTGGTCCCTTCTCTCAAGGGTCTTATATTTACAGAATAGGCAGATATATGCACAGTTATATTATGACGGAAGTTGAGTAAAAAACGATGCTTTGAGAGCCCCAAAAGTGGAAGGACCAATTTCAAAGAGAAATGAGAGAAGGCTTCCTTAAAAAGAGGTAGCATTTGAGCTTTGTTAAAAACGTGCAGGAGTCTAACAGATGTTATGGGAGTAAACAGAAATAATGGTACGTCATTTGTAAAATATAGTTAAAGCTTTGTGTCCTAGACAGATAATATGTTGATAAAGGTGAGAAGATGCAGCCAGAGGAAACTAGAATTTTATGTTGTTTCAAAGCAGCCCTCTGTTATAAAATAAAGACAAGTTCTTTAGCCTAAATTTATAGTCATTCTTGATACTTTTTGCATTTTGGGTATCTAGTTTGTGTGTGTGTGTGTGTATCTCCAAAGATGCTGCAATAATTAAAAGTACATAACAAATTTTAAGAGAGAAGTTTCATGAATGTGAAACTAAAACAGCTCTTTCTGGGAAGTGCTGGGAATGAGACCGTCATGAGATTTAGAACAGAATCTGCCAATAAAATTTAACCAAATAAAAAACTTGCTGTTTTCAAGTGCAAAGAAACCTAAGAAATGGTCTTATCAGAATCGTTGGCAAGATCCTATTTATGCCAGAAGCTCAAGACCATAAAATGGGGCCCCATGAAGAGAGTTCAAGGTTCTTGATTAGTCTATGGATTAATGAGGTGTGAGCAAATTGTCGTTCTGTGAAAATTAGAGCCACATCCCTCCTTCCTCACAACCGTGGCACTCAGCGCATAAAATCAACACTATGACAAACATGAAAAATATTTGTAGATGTACATCAAGGAACATTTTATTAGGCCAACCAATCAGATTTATAATGATGGATAGATCTGAGGAATAAAAATAATACAGATAAAGTTTCTAATAGCATTTTCTATTTAAATGGTTCATGTGTATTTCATATGTCTTACACGTATAGTTAAATGGCATATATCAAAATGTTACTAAAGTTAGTGGCAGTGGCAAGATAAATGGATTGATTTATATGTTTATTTTAGAATAATGTATATAATCAGTACATGCTGATTATCAAGCTCTGAAGAATATTGAAAGATACAATGAATGATATAAAAAATTATTTAGAATTCTATTACTCTAAAACAAGCAGCATTAAAATTTAGTAGTCATAATTCTGGACAATGGTTGATGTCAAAACATAAAAAAGATAAATTTTAGGATGGATGCATAGATTATAAAATAGTTGTAGTAATTGGGTTAAGTTATACCTGTTATTGTCAACTTACTTTATTGAATTAATTTAATCAAAGGGAAAAAAGCTATAGGAAAATGGAAGGAATAACCAAACTACAGATTAAATTTTAATCACACAACAAATATAATAGCTAAAATATCCTTCAAATATTTAAAAAAGTTATTAAATATTAAGTTTTTTAAATCAATTTGAGTTATATAATATCAATTCATGTTCTTTCGTGAAAGATGATATAATTCGTCTTTTTACACTTCCTCTCACCTCTTTTATTCTATCGCCTGATTATTGTTGTGGATATCATTTTTTTACTTTGTCAGGGATTTTAATATTTATATTTATTCTCAAATATGTTTTCAGTTACTTAATCTTAGTTTTATATTTAAATGAATTTGGTGTTTGTATCTATCACTTTTACATACCATATTTCAATTACCTACTTATTTACTTCAATTCTTCTATTGTTTGACTTGATTTCATCCTCAAATAGCTTTCTTTTTTTTTTTTTAAGGTTATGGCCATAATGGTACAATATCCTTATTTTTATGATATTAAATACCTAGTTATTGACTTTTATCTTATAATGGTGCTTGGCTGGATATATTTGTGGGTAACCCATTTTATTCTCCACCAGTCTGTATAAACATAGACTTCTTGTGTTTCTGACTTTAGATATTATATAAGAGACATCTGAGGTCAGTCTAATTTTTTTCCTTTATAGGTGCTTTGCTTTTCCTACCTGGAGGCCTGAATAACATATTTATCAGTGAATTTCAATAAGTTAAGCAGGTTATACCTCAGTATTGAGGCAATGTCCTAGATCATATCATGCTCCTTTTTAAAAAATATATTACCTGTTTTTTCTTGGTTGATACCTACATACTGCTTTTCTTATGTTTATTTCTGAAGTTAAAAAGCTTAACTACATGATATTTTGATGTTAAGCATTTGGGATCATTTTTTTATTGTAATATATATTAATACAATATGTGTTTTCCCCACTATAGACTCAATTACTAATTTTATAAAAATATTCTGTATTTTATTTCTGAATAATTTATCTGTTAAATATTATATTAGCTAGGGCTGCTGTAACAAAATATCAAACACTAGATGGGTCAAAACCCTAGAAATTTATTTTTTCATAGTTCTAGAAACTAGAAAGTCCAAGATCTAGGTCCAGCATGGCCAGGTTCTTGTAAGGTCTCTCTTCCTGGCTTGTAGGAGGTTGCCTTCTCACTGTGTCAAGAAAGTGCAAGCTCTCTGGTATCTCTTCTTATAAGGGCATTAATCCCATCATGAGAGTCCCACCGTCATGACCTCATCTAAACCTAATTACATCTCAAAAGACCCATTTCCAAACACCATTGGGGGTTAGGGCTTCAACATATAAATTTTGAATGGGACATAAACATTCAGTCCATAGCACGTGTATTGAGATAGCTATATATTTTCACACATCCATACACACATACCTATATATATAGTGGATACAATATATCCATAACAAATATACTGAGCTTTCAATTTAAGGGATACAACTGAATCATTGATCACATTGGTTTTGTAGGGCCTTTATATTTATCATCTTCCTAATTACATTAGTTTCTTTTTTTTTAATCCCTGCACAGAAATTGTCTCAATTTTTTTCTTTCATACCGTATATTTTTAATTGAATTATTATTTTGCCATTTCCGTTTTATTCTTTGTTATGTCCAATGCATGATTATTTTATACTCAATATTTTCACTTGGCTCTGCCTTTTTAAATTTTATCATGCTTTTTCACAAATAATTTGTTATTGTACACTTATTGAATTCAAGTTATCAAAAAAATTCCCATCAAATTCTACTATCTCAGAATATTCTTTTGTAGAACTTATTTTCATTCTTTTGTTTATGTTTTCAGACTAAGCATGAAGAGTTGCCAGCTCATTTATTTTTCATATTGTTCTTAATATTAACTATGTGTCCTGATATAGTTTGGGCAATTCTTTTGGAAACCTTGTCTAGATTAACTGGCTGGACCAATAGGTGTGGCTGACCCTAGCTTTTCCAAGTTTGTGACATAATATGGCTCTTTTTTATTAGATTGTTGCCAATGACATTATGGTTGTTTTAATAGTTTTAAATATTTTTTCCCTCTATTTGAATATGAATTGAAGGAAGAACTATTTGTGGGTCAGCTTCAATTTTTCATCTTTACCCAGCAGCTCCAAGGTCATAAAATTAAAGAGTAGTTACTTCTGGTTATTTTTCCAAGGTAACACCTAAAGGGAGGAGGCAAGAAGAAATATATTGTATGTGAAGGTGAGTTAACTAAGCTTCAGAGAGAGGAGTAAATCCAAGATCTTTCTCAAGAACTTGATATGAAGAAAAAGATTTGCAATTTATCCAAATGTACTCTGCAGGCTTTAAAAAACAATAGTAAGTAGACAATTAAGTGGATTTCAGTTGTGACGATGAATGTTGATGCATTATTTTTCTGCCCATGAACTGACAAGCATGAGTAAATAAGAAAGAAATGTTTGTTTGATAAAAGACATGTGGAAGACTCAAACACATTTTACATATAAAATGTATATATGTTAATAATTCATTATAAACTATATGAGCATTAACTTGAGAATATGGGCTCAATTATTAAAAGAAATGACATTTATGAACTATGTAAATTGATGTCCAATTAACTTGCTGCAGCTATCTTATTAAATGCCAATTAAGCATATAACATTCTTTACAATTTCATGTATCAGTATGAATTTAACCGTACCTTTAATGCCATTGTAATTTTGAGTTAATTACATGGTTAGATGATTTATCTTTTTCATAATTATTAAGCATTAGCCTCTGTTCTTCAAAAAAATAAAATTGATAGTTTTATAAACTCTGAAGATAAATCCCAAAGCATTACTAATTTTCTGGCTTTGTACAAATCTTTGTGTCGAAGCCAAATATAGACTTCACATGGCTTGTGGTAGCTGGATATTAATTTTAATTCTTTATTAAAAATAAAATATCAAGCACCTACATAATGCATTGTCACAGCTGTTATTGGATCTTTCAAATTGTTTTCTTTGCTATTATAATTTTGATTAAATTGTGCCTAATTATAGGAAGATTTTCTGACAACACAATAAGACATAGCCTGTTAGAACACACATATTTTAAAGCCTTTTGGTAAAACATGTTTTATTTTGCTTCAGCAATTCCCTGAACATCTAGCATGGTAGCAGGCGTTTACTAAGTTTGAAGTAGTTGAAAAGATTATGGGCTTTGTAATCAGATAATTTGGGGTTCAAGTATCTCTTGCAGTTTCTGTTTCTTTGGTTGTAGAAATGGATGACATTTATGCCAAGTTAGCCTATTTCCTCATTATTAAACTGTGGTTGGTAACTACTACATATGGTTGTGCTCAGTATTAAATCTAATTATATGCAATATATGCATGAAAACATAAATGCTGTGAATAATATCAATGAAAGTCCATAGTCAGTGAATACTAGCATTTATTCCTATTATTTATACATTTTTGATTTTTGAAACTACTCCATTGATTTGTACATACCATGCATGAAACTACCAGCAAATAGTTTTATATATGATTTATGAATGGAATGGATCTCATGACATCTATTAGTCTAAAAAGCATGTACAGGAAAGGCAAATTAGTTATTCAAATTTGGGTACATATGGGACAATTGCCTTGTTTAATTGATCTCATTATAATAAAATATAAATGCATAATGGTTAAATCTGTATTTATACAAAGAGAACCTTTTAGACATATTTTTAATTATGGTTCAAGACTCATGCATTGATGAACCCAAATCCAAATTATTAAAAGCAGAGATGCCAGAGAATCAATTTCTGACTCTGTGTTTACAGGAAGTCATTCAGCAGAGACATGCAAGTAAATTTGACTGTGGTACCTTTTGCAGTTTTGCCTTAGCTTCACCCAGCTCAGTGCTCTCAGCAAATGTGTCCTGATCATCACCACATTGTGTGATATTCAGATGTATGTTTCAGTTGTAGAGGCATAATTTTTTCTATGGGCTATTCCTGATAACTCTGCCCAGTGCCATTTCCCCATCATCTCAGCGCACACATTACCTCTGTGTGAAAAGACTGATAAGTGGAAATCAGACTCCCTACTTTCCCTCCCATTTCCCTGCCTAAGCAATGATGACCACTTCCCTGCTTGACATTGTCGCCTGTTTTTTTGCAACTCTGTGCCTATTTAAGTCTTCTATAAAACCTCCAATAAAATTGCCTATAAAGCCATCAGGTGTCAGGTATAATAATAAATGTCCCTGAAAGTAAAATCACTCTGATAAAATAGAAGGAAACCTAAAATACTTGCCCATGTGCTTCCAATTAAAAATTTTTCCTCTGGCATGCCATTATTTATAGCACTGTTAATGATGGAATTCACACTGAAATAAATGTCTTTCTTCATGGTGATTATTCACGAGGCCCATGTGCATACAAGTGCTTCAAACAGAACATTCTACTTGGTGGTTTGAGATTGAGGGTCACTGGGAATTGATGTAGAAAGCTGAGAAAGAACTTCACCTACAGTTTCACAATGGTTCTGTTGAGCTCTGAGTCTGACTGATAAGGATGAACAATTGTGACCACAGAGGAAATTAATGGAAATTAGTTGAACAATTCCAATGTGGCTCTATGATATCAAAATTACAATTTGTACAGATGGTGACCCTTTCCAGTCAACTAAGCAATGAAAATAAAGCTGCTGCTACTTGTCACAATACCAGCATTTGGATAAAAAGCTCTTGTAACACCTCTAGCCCACATGGCAAGTAGGTAACTGGCATAAGCATGGGTTGAAAGCTGCTAGATTTTTATTTTCTAGGATTTAATAGCCTAAGGTCATATTTTATTTCTTCCCAGAGTTCTTAATTTAGATAAGAATTTCAAGGACCTGTCTTCTTTGCATGACCACAAAACCACCCATGAAAAGAAAAGGATAATATTAGTTCCAATGACAACTTTCATGAATTGAATACTTCTTTAGGCACTTTACATGTTCTTAGTTCACAAAATAGCTCTGCAAGGTAGGCATTTTTACAATGATTTTACATGTGAGAAAACTATACCTGAGAGACTAATCACTGAGTAAGATATTATCCAAACAGACCTATTTGTCCCTCGAGCTCATATTCTTTGAGCTACACCATTCTGCTCATGCGTTAATTGACTAGCTAACGAGTTCATCTTTTCCACATCATTACAGATCTCATTCCCATTAATGTATATCTCTAAATCTCCACAATTTTCTTGCATAATTACATTAATACTTTTTTTTTTCTGGTGGAGTCTGTGTAAGTTTAGTCACTCAAGAGTACTTCCTTCTGTGTTGTCAAGAATAGCTTGTTTTTCTACACTCTGTCTATCCTCTGATTTTCTGGCTTTGAAGTATTATGTCTGGTGACTTAATTCTACTAGAATTAATTAGGAGTGAACATACGAATGCTATGTCTGATAGTGCATTCAGGATATGGAGTGGAGAGGTAAACGTTTGCTGCCTCACATACTTTAAGTTGCTCTAATCTTGTGTTTTCAAATGCTTAGTAAGTTGAAATTCTCATGCAGTCTACATTCTGTTTTCCTTTCTTCCACACATTCTTTTGCATTTTCCCCTGCATGGAGACGGCAGACACGTATGAGTTACCGGTCCTCTATACTCTACATTTATTGAGATAATTATAGCAATGATGATTGTGCCAGCAAAAAGTTTTAATTTAGATGATTTTATTTAAATTTATTGTTTTGTTTCATTACAGCATTCTTGAAAACACTGTGGATATATATTATTTAAAGAAAAAATTAATAATTGCTCCCTCAGATTTGCTAAAATCTTGCTCAATTTATGCTATAAATTTTCAACACAGCCTTCTCTCTTACCCTTAATTATTTTTTGGAATTCTTTCTATAACACCTCAATATGTAAACCTCTTAAATATTTCTCTTAAATAAAGGTTTTTTATTAAATAGTGTTTAGTGTCAAGATCCACATTTCTCACCAGTGATAAGCATGTCCAAAATTTGAGAGACTTATTATCACTAAGTTATTTTGTATTTAATTGATTAGAAAACACTATGTATCTAGCATTAGCTCTTCTCACTATGTATAAATATTGGGATATTTCCTAAGGGGAATACATCCCTAAGGGGATTAAGCTACATATTTGATATCTCTCTAGCAATTGGGAAGTCTGAAAATGTTGACTACCTCTTGATTCTGACAGCTTTAGAACCCCTAAATGTGTTTTCTTTAGATCTTGTGGAAAAGCTGTATTGCTGCCTGTACTAATATAGGCTTATATCTAGGATTTCTTGTACTGTAGTAACTTACAAAAAAATACTTATGTATCTTGCCAAAATCACAAACTTATCTTTTATTGAAGCTTTTATCTACTGTAAGAAACTATTGCTGATCCTGTAGGATGGTTTCAAGCAATTTACTTCATTTGGTAAAAAAGTCTTATCTTTCTTTTCTAAGTCATTTTCTGTGCCCATTGAATGATCCAATCACTTTTGTCCTTCTTAGTTTGCTATTAGGGCACATTCCTGGAATCTAGTATTTCTACATTTATAAATATACAACATAGAGGCAGGGATTTAAGTCCAATAGATAAATTTGTCATCATAGTGAAGGTGACTAGTAAAACCTTTCCCCAAACTTTTCCTATATCCTAGGGAGAGGATTTATTGCTTTAATCACAGTCTCAAGAGGATTTGTGAACCAAAATAGGACAAAATGATCTTTTATGCAAATGCTTAGACATGTTATAAATGGGTACACTTCCACAATCACTTAAAATTTAATAGTGACTATCACAGAAGATAGTGTAGAAGAATATCCTCATGACTCGGGTGGATAAATGTTTCTTAAACAGAGCATTATTTAAAATAGATAGGTTTGATAAACTGAATGTCATTAAAATTGAGAATTCCATTTCATCAAAAGAAACTATCAAGAGAAATACAATGCAAAGCAGAAAAAGAAGTTTGCAACACATTCATCCGACAAAGTACTTGTATATATAAAGAATCTCCTCAAAGCATTAAGAAAAAGACAATACTTCAGAGGAAAAACAAAAACAAAAAAACAGGCAATGCACAAGAACACAAATGTAAATGATTGATATCCATCTGTAAGATTTCACAAAATCACTCTTCACTGGGGAAATGCCAATTAAAATTGCAATGAGATCAATGAGATACCACTATACTCTCACCAGAATTGCTTACGTTAGAAAACAAACAAAAAAAGAGAAAACCAACTGGCAAAGCAAGTAATGGCTAGCATGTTGAGCAATTACAAATTATATTACTAATGGGAATATTATTAATAATTGTTACAAACATTACACAAAACTTCTTTGCAGCATCTATTAAAATAACACATGTAATCTCATATTCTGTATATATACACACATACACACACATAGAAATGCTGGGTTACAATGTGTGTTTGTGTGTGTATCAGTGAAGAGGCATGTCCACATATATACATCAACATACACAAATAAGAATGTCCACAGCAGCCTCCTTCATAATAACCCCAAATTTGATTAAAAACTTCCGATGTCCATCATCAATAGATTTGGTAAATAAGCTGTGGTATTGCCATACAATGGAACACTGTACATTAATAAAAACAACAAACTATTTCTACTTGAAAAGCAAAAAAAGACATGAATCACACAGGTGTGATTTGTTAGTGAAAGAAGTCACTGAAAAAAGCATATGCTAATGATATCAATATATATGGCTAAAAAAACAGGGAAATTAATCTACAATGGCGTAAGTCATAATGGTGGGTAATGACTCTGAGGGGGCATGAGGCAGGTTGCTGGGCTGCTGAGAATGTTCTACATCTTAATCTGGGTGGCAATTATCTGAGTGTGAACACTTTACAAAAGTTAAGCTGTACAAGTAATATGGGTGCCCTTTATGTACTATTCTTCAATAAAATAAAGTAAAAAATAATAAAAATTAGACACATAAAAATTATGCCTGGCAAAGAGGATAGGACATTCCTCCTCCAAGGGAGGAACATTTTTCTCAGTTTTGTAATTGCTCTGTGGGCAGAGCCAGAATAACTATGACCAAGGCAACCTTGTCTAGCTATAACTTATAGAAACCATTCTGAGAAAAAACAAACATATTCATTCTTGCTCATTTTGCCATTTACTTTCTTATTGAATATTAGCAAGTTTCCTGATCTATAAAGTCATATAACAATGTCTACTTTAAAGGATTATTCGGAAGACTTAACAAGATAATGCAATAAAAGTGGTTGTCACAGTACTTGGCACATAGCACTCACATATGTTAGATATTATTGTTATTATATTCTTACTTTACCTATATTATTGTAGACAGCTGATGTTTTACAATTATTAAAAGTTCATTTTTTAATTTAAAACAATGGTACTATGTTTTACCTCTTTCTCCTATGTATTATAAATTTTCGTTTAAATGTGTTGTGAGAGACAATTATAAAATTATTTGGGGCTCTACAAAACACAATTAATTAAATGAAATAAAATATCTTGACATAGTGTTTTATATAATAAAAATACACACACACACATACTTCTTATAAGTAAAATATCTGTATTGTTTAGTAGTTTCTCTAAAAAGCATTCTTGGACTAGGACTGACCAATAGCTCAGAACAAACCAACAAATGTAGAGCTAGTACCTATTTAGAGTAGTTTTTATGTCTTAAAAATTAATTTTAATCTATTATAATCTATGAAGCTAGTTTTGATTAACCACTTTGGCTATATTAGTGTCCACATTTGAAGAGAAAAACAAATCAATGACTCCTTTGTAGTAATGTACTTCATCTCTAGCACCTGGATGTTGTGAAAATCCGTTGTATTTTATCAAATGATATCATCCCTGTATTTCAGGTTTACTTCATAGAAGACGGATTTTTAGGACTGCAACGTCAGTTGAGATTATAATTTAAAATTCATCCTTCATGTCACACAGAGATAAATGAAGCCCAGAAATACTAAGAACCTTCTTTGAGTCGCTTTATGTAGGACAGAGCCAGACCTAGAACCCAAGTCTCCTGAATCCAGATTCCTTGCTCTGCTCCTTGCTCCATGCTGCTCTTGTATACCCTCTCTGAGATGGGACTAACAAGACAAATGTTTAAAGGGTCAAATAGAAGTGAACTATCAATAGGTTGCTTTCTTTAAAACTGAATATCTAACTCAGAGATGTCTGTTTTTAGCAAGCTATGATCTTAACGTAAATTTGAAGGCTAAAATCAGTGTCATCCACTCTTGCTTAAACCAAGAATTAGCCCTACAGCAATGTAAATATTAGTGTTGTTAATTACTTACACGGCCCCATTGTCTCCTCTTATAAGGGCTTCTTATTGTCTAAAGGTTTTTCTAGTTATAGTTTGGATGATGACTTTCCTTCTGGTTAAATTTCAAAGGTATTGAAAGGGAATATTTCATGAGGTCTGTGTTTGTGGTATTTCTATGCTAGAGAAGGTAGAAAGGCTCTCCAGAATACATATATTATGCAACAGGCAATGAAGGGATGAAGCCACTCTTTTCTGTAATCACAGTGCCTTCTAAAGTCATATAGTACCTATAAATGAGATAATAAAGTAACTCACATTGGTTCCTTCAGTTCCCTGGAGTTTAAATGTATTAATGGGTATTGGATTCAAAATAAATAAACTGGATGGAAAAATCATTATGTGAGTTCTATTTTCCAAATATCAATTTGGTTTCTAAGCACTCCAATAACTTATTCTTAATTTCCAGCTTGGAGCTTATGAGAAAAATACTTAAAATTTGGGGCATCATTTATTTTTCTCCTCTTATAATAAAGGAAGTGAATTCAGCAGCTGAAGTTATTGAATTTGGTATTAGAGCTGATTCATCTCTTAAAAAAACGTATATTTTACATATTGAATTTTATCCTTTGGGGGATAACAAACAGTAAAAAATGCACTGAAAAAAATTAGTTGGAATGGGTGAATGAATAGACCCTTTCTTCTCTTTATTGAATTTAATAGTATCATGTAAACCCCACCCAGTATCTCTGCTAGGATTTAACATTTAGAATTAGTGAGCACAGTAGTTAAACTGAATTATATCCTTCCTGGGATAAATGTTTAAATTTCCTCGTTTTCAGTTTGCATACACGGGGGCCTTTATATTTTACTATGCCACAAGCAGAAAAGGTCAGAAATGGCAGATCACAATAATAGGAGGTTGAATTGTGATATCAAGAGCAGTGAGTGTTATCTACATACCTGAATGTTTGTGGATCTTAACCATGACCTGTAACAAAAATGCATTTTGTATCACTGTATCTCATTTCCATGGAAATGGAAGCAATTAACTGGTAAGAGTGAGAAAAAGACAAACTGCAGCATACAAACATAACAGATCAACAATTCATACTCAAAGTCAAGGTCTTGTAAAGTGGTCAAAATATTCACAAAAGTTTAATTTTTACTCTTGACAAACAGTCATTAAATTCCCACCACTTGTGCAGTTTTCTCTTGTAGTTTATTGTTTTTCTTCCCCAAATCTCCTTTTCTACTCAGGCAAGTCATGAAATAATTCATCCTTTTTACTGCCTTCTACGCTTTTTTAAAAAAACTTAAGCTTATTTCAATGGCCACAAAAATATTATAGAAGAGAAGTTACAGAATACACACACACATACCTCCACATACACACACAAGATTTTCAAAAGATTACAGTAATCCTCTAATTCACAAGCTTGGTGGCAGTTTCTTTCTTTCCTTATTTTTCTTCCTTTTTTCCCTCTCCCTTCTCTCCTTTCTTTCCCTCTCTCCCCATCCCTGTCTCTCTTCTTCCCTATATCTTTCCCTCTTTCCTCCCTTCCCTTCCTTTTATGATTTTTGCAATTGCAACATTATTTCATAGCTATTAAAAGGCTAGGGGAATTGAGTATCTATAACCTCATCTCTCAGTAACAATGACAGATAATGTGTTGATAGTTAACTTACAAAATTTTTTATATATGTTAAATGCTGAGTACAGAAATATAAAGTTATAAACTAGTTAAGATCATAGTATATACAAATTTTGTGACTTCTTTAAATTAATATGTATTTTAGATTATATACTTATGAATTATTTTTTAAAATGGGATTACTTTCTAATTTTTAAAAATTGGAATCTTGATTTACTGATGTTTTAAATTATGATCCTAAGTATTTTGCCTTGTTTTTAGTCAAGGTAGAGTTTATAAAATATATTACTTGTATAAATGTATACATTAATGCTGCATACATAGTTTTCCATAAGTATATATTTAACTTACTTATGATAGTCATAATATTGAGCTACTAAACTACAAATAAAATTTACAATGATTTATATGGAAAATAGATTTCATCTGCTGCTACTGTTCTGACCTATCTCAGAAATACTCTGGGTTCAGTTCCAGACCACTGCAATAAAGGGCATATTGCAACAAAGCAAGTCACACACACTTTTTGCTTTCCCAGTGCATACAAAAGTTATTTTTATTTACCCTGTACTTTAGTCAATTAAGTATGCAACCGAATTTTGTCTTAAATAATGTATGTGCCTTAATTAAAAACACTTTATTCCTGAAAAATGTTAACAATCATCTGAGCCTTCAACAAGTTGTAATATTTTTGCTGGTAAAGGATCTTGCTTCAATGTTGATGGCTGCTGACTGATCAGGATGGTGGTTGCTGAAGTTGGGGTGGTTGTGACAATTTCTTAAAATAAGACAATGAAGTTTGCCACGTCAATTCACTCTTCCTTTCACAAAAGATTTCTCTGTAGCATATGATGTGGTTTGATAACATTTTACCCACGTTAGAACTTCTTTCAAAACTGGAGTCAATCCTCTCAAAACCTGCCACTTCCTTATCACTTAAGTTGATGTGGTATTCTAAATTCTTTGTTGCCATGTCAACAATGTTCATGGCTTCTTCACCAGTAATAGATTCTTCTTAAGAAACCATGTTCTTTGTTCATCCGTAAGAAACAACTCTTCATCCTTTCAAGTTTTATCATGAGATAGCATCAATTCAATCACATCTACAGACTCCATTTCTAATTCTAGTTCTCTTGCTATATCCACCACATCTGCAATTACTTTCTCCACCAAAGTCTTGAACCCCTGAAAGACATCCATGAAAGTTGGAATTAACTTCTTCTAAAGTGCTGTTAATGTTGATATCTTGACCTCTTCCCATGAATCACAAATACTATTTTTCTTAATTGGAAAATGATAATTGTATATAATCATAGGGTACATAGTGATGTCTCAATTTACAGTGATCAGATTAGGGTAATTAACATATTCATTGTCTCAAACATTAATTATTTCTTTGTGTTGGGAGCAAATATTCTTAATGGCATCTAGAATCATAAATACTTTCCAGAGGTTTTTAATTAACTTTGCCCAGATCCATTAGAGGAATCACTATCTATGCAGCTATTGCCTTACAAAATGTATTTCTTAAATAGTAAGACTTGAAAGTCAAAATCACTCCTTGATCTATGGGCTTCAGAATGGATGTTGTGTCAACAAACATGAATACAATATTAATCTTCTTGTATATTTTCATCAGAGAGAGCTATTGGACGACAAGATGCATTGTCAATAAACAGTATATTTTAAAAGTAACTTTTTTTTCTGAGCAGTAGGTCTCAATGATAGGCTTGAAATATTCAGTAAACCATGTGATAAACAGATGTGCTATCATCCAGGATTTATTGTTCCATTTATAGAGCACTGGCAAAGTATAGCTCTAGCAGATTTGGCATAATTCTTAAGGGCTCTAGGATTTTTGAAATGGTAAATGAACATTGGCTTCAACTAAATGTCACTAGCTGTCTTAGTCCCTAACGAGAGAGTCAGCCTGTCCTTTGAAGCTGTGAAGCCAGACATTGACTTCTCTCTAGCTACGAAAGTTCTTCTAGATGGCAACTTCTTCCAATGTAAGGTTGTTCTATCTACATTGAAATCTGTTTTAGTGTCATCAGTTATGACACTTGTTGCTTCACCTTACACTTTCATGTTATGCAAATGGATTCTTTTCCTAAACCTCATGACCTATCTCTGCTAGCTTCCAACTTTTCTTCTGAAGCGTTCTCACCTCTCTAAGCCTTCATAAAATTGAAGAGTTAGGACCTTGCTTTAAATTAGGCTTTGGCTTAAGGGAATATTGTGTCTGATTTGATCTTCTATTCAGACCATTAAAATTTTTTTTGTAATCAGCACTGGTTGCTTTGCTTTCTTATCATTCATGTGTTCATGCAAATATCACTTTTAGTTTCTTCAAGAACTTTTCCTTTTCCTTTATGAGTCAGCTAACTATTAATATTTGGCATGATGAGCCTAGCTTTTGGCCTATCTTGGCTTTCAACATGCCTTCCTTACTAAGTCTAATCATTTCTAGCTTTTGATTTAAAGTGAGAGACGTGTAACTTTTCCTTTCACATGAAAACTTAGAGGCCATCATAGGGTTATTAGCTGGTCAAATTTCAATGTCTCAGGAAATAAGGAGGCCTGAGGAGAGGGAGGGAGACAGGGAAATGGCCAGTAGGTAGAGCAGGCAGAACACATGCAACATTTATTTATTAAGTTCGCCATCTTACATGAGCACTGCTCATAGCACCCCAAAGCAATTACAATACTAACATCAAAGATCACTGATCACAAATCCCCATAACTGATATAATAATAATGAAAATTTAGAAATCTTGCAAAAATTACCAATATGTGACACAGAGAAAATGGAGCTGACAGACCTGCTCGATGCAGGGTTGCCACAAACCTTCAGTTTGTAAAAAACAAAGTATCTACAAAGTGCAATAAAGTGAAGCATAAGAAAATTAGATATGCCACATTTATTGAGGGAAGCTTCTTCTAATTACTTTCTGTCTCCATCTTCTATACAATAACCAGATACATATTCTGAAACACAGACCTGGTATAACACTTCTCTACATTGCTCAAGTTCTTTTTAAATGAAAGCATATGTATATTATATTGTCTAATAAGTATTTCTTCACAGTTAAAATTTTCTCTGGTGGTTCTTTCTCACCTATTGGATATTTCTTAAAGAAAAGGTATAATGCTCTTTAACTTTCAATAGTATGAGACTACTCAAGATTTCTTAAATATACAACATATTTTCATATTGCCATTTATTTCTTAAATTCAAACTGTTTCATCACAAAAATTCTTAACCCTGTGCTGTCCCCGGCATTCTGTCCTTTTCCCACACACATACACATGCACATGCAAGCTCATTTTCCTATTTAGTGGAATGTGCTCAGCCATTCATCAGAGCTCAAATTCTATATTACCTCCTCAGAGTGGCTATCCTGCCAAACTACATTAGACAAAAGGAGTGACTGTCTTCTTTGGACATGTTGTTATTATATAACAGTCATCGCCATAAACCTTGCTACTGTATAATTTTTGCTTTAGAAGGGTAAGAACCGTGTCTTACTGTGTATCAGATTTTGCAATAGGACATAGGGTTTTCATTCAATGAATGAGTAAATCAATGTGATCAATGGTCATATTTAAGACACAGAACAAAAACATTTTATCTTTGGATGGAGAAAATAATGAAAAACATCAAACTAGACTTAGCTGAAAGAAAATAAAGGACAATTGTTTGAATAATTTGAAAACAATTTAATATATTCTTCTAAATCCACAAGAGGGCAATAAAAGGGTAACTCTCTTGCATAAGGTCAAGGACCAATGCAATGGCGAATGTGCTGGTTATCAAGAGGTTAATGAAAAATCACAACCTACAGTTAAGTGGCCATAGTTCATCTACCACCAGAATGTATCTAAACACCCTAATTCTCCAGCCTTCACTCCTCATTTTTTATCAAATTGTGTGTGTGTGTGTGTGTGTGTATGTGTGTGTGTGTGTTATTTCAGAATATTACCAGGATACAATGTTTTGGCTACAAATCTCTATGGAAAGTGGTATGGAGATACCTCAAAGAACTAAAAGTAGACCTACCATTTGATCCAACAATCCCACTATTAGGTATTTACCCAAAGGGGGAAAAAACCATTTTATCAAAAAGACACTTGCACTCAAATATTTAAAGCAGCACAATTCACAATCGCAGAGATGTGGGATCAATCCAAGTGCCCATTGATACATGAGTGCATTAATAAAATGTGATATATGTATACCATGGGGTATTACTCAACAAATTGTGTTTTTAGCAAGGAAGGATGTTCATTAGAGCCAAGAAATTCTGTAGCAATGCCAGATATTTTTACCAAAATAAGTATTCACTTTAAAATGTAAGGTGCTGGATTAAAATATCTGTCTCCCCAGTACCTGTACTTTTTAATTTTCAAAATGCTTGTGGTCACTTTCTTAGGGGGGGAAAAAGTGCATTTGAACAGAAATGAGTACAACGGGAGAAAAGAAAAATAGCCCAAGGTTAAAAAGTTAGGAAAAACCTGAAGGGAAACCAACACAGCTGCCTAGAACCACGGAGAAAAGCCTTTTGGGGATCTATAATAAATGAACCTAGGTGATTAAATTTAATTCAGTAGTTGATGGTTCCTAGGGGCCAAGCCTGCCTCTCAGTACATAAAATATATAACACTATGTTGGCTTAAACATCCGCTGCCAGGGTATAGGAAACACACTTAATTCTACCTCTAACCATCTTTCACGTGAGAGGAAATTTATTAAAGACCTTGCCCTTCCCTTTGCTATACAGCTCAGGTTGCCTGTTTCTCTTCTGTCATCATAGTACTATTTAATCTTTTCCCCCAGAAAGGGTGGTTTTATCAGGAAAATTTCCATTGGCAAGGATGAGGCCGATTGCTTCATCATTTTTTTCATTATTATGGTCTTTTACATGTAAATTAAAACTACATAAAAATAAGAACTATTATTCTTCATTCAGCTAACAGTTTTTGAGCCCCTTCTCTGTGCCAGGTCATAGGGATATAAGGCCGAAAACAGCAGTAAATGGAGCCTGGGCAAGTTTACGTGTCAGAGGGAAGAGTGATACACAAAAAGAGGAAGGAAAGAATGAAAAGAAAACAATAATTGTAATGAAAAGAGAAATTGTGTCCCCATGTGCTGCATTCTGAATGATCAACCACAAAAGTGCCTAGATATTTGACTAATTTCATATTGTGTGTATTTGTTTTTACTCAGATAAATGGAGAGAAACAGTAGGATTTTGAACTGATTAGATAATCAAGGAACCTAAATTCAAAGGACATTGCATGGCTACTGTTACTGAGAGACAAGGATGCTTATCATGTTACGAAGAGAACAGACAGTGCTTCACCATGACAGATTTCTCAGGTTTTCAGTAGTTCTTATCGATGGCAGGGAACAACAGTTAGCTAAACACTGGTGACTGAGTGATTGATTGATTGATTGATAACTGCTCCAAACCTATCCATATACCTTAACATTGGATCATCTTTTTATTTCAAAGACCTGGAGTCAGAATTTCCAAACCGAATTATTGGTCTGTAATTGATATTTTACCTACAGTCATAAAAAGTGCAATACATGATTGTGAATATATGAATATAAAATACATTTATTTGATCTGAATGGCTACATGCATAGAAATATATAAATTTCCCTTCCTCTTGCCTCTTGTGGCCATTTGTTGTAGATATATATAGCCTAATTTTTTTTTGAATCTTATTCATTCACTCAATATTATAGCTTCATCTCAGAAAAGCAAAATTGTGAGTCTGAGTACACACAATGTTGGCCCTTATCTACGGTGTCTGCATTTATAGATTTAATATGAAATACTATTTTGAAGATGTACTTTAACAGTGTAAATTCCCATAGATGTAGAATTTTATAATGCAATTATATCAAACTCTTAAAATCTCTTAAAACCTGAGGATGTTAATTTTAAGCATTGCTATCATGGCTTATTTAAAAATCTCACCCAAGTATCTCTACAGAGGAATAGATCACATTTTTATATTTATGTATATAATTTTCATGCCAGTATAAAATTTTAGCTCAATACTACCTCATATTCCTGTTGCTTAGCTTAGTTCTGTGTTTCATAAAATGTATTCTCTTATCCTTCCTTTGTAACAGAATAAAAGGTAGAACATAAATGTCCTTCAAAAATGATTCAATATTTTATCCTAAAATCTTTCCTGTCAGCTCTTTCTTTCTTTGACACCACTATTAATTCCATCATCCATTTTTTGGATTTACAAAAAAATACTGATATGCTTTTTTATAGGAATAAAACCACTGTGAGGATCAACATTGACTGACGAATGGCAAATTTTACTGCTGTGTAGACTGCCTAGTGCAGAACAGAGTTAAAGCTCTGGGGAATGAGGTTACGGGGAAGAGAGACTTTGACCTGCCCCTGTCCCACATTAGGAAAATAAAATCCTGAGTATTACTGACTGGCTAGTGATATCTGGGTTTGTGTATAGGTAAGCACTGAGCTGTCTGACGGTAGTCTGGGGCACACGTGGGGTGCGCACCTGGGATCATGGCATCTAGCTGCTAAATGGAGAGAAGAGGCTCAGTTAGTTCTGTATTGTTTACAGCAGGCTAGATAGCCAGCTTAAGGTTGCTCTCTTTCTTTCATATGAAATCAATAAAATAAGTTTACTGTCATACCACCCTGAATGTGCCTGATCTCACCTGAAATGAATGAAATAAAATGTTTAATTGACTGTGGAATTTTCTTTGTTGCTCATAATACTTTAGTTTTTTTGCATTTATTCTATGAACAAATGAAGAGTTTTATTACCATAATTACATGTATTTGAGAAAAATTTATTTTAATCCATAACTCTCTTAGCTCAAATGTAAAACAATGCAATGTGAAATGTCTATAAGCTATCCTAGCAGGGATACCTATAGAGCCACAATCTTGGATAGGGAAGAAATGAGATGTTTTATTTACTTTTTAACCCCACCCACTACCCTTAAAATTAAATCAAGTCAATCTTAGAACCCTTTGCTGTTAGGTTACAAGGATTTCTCAATGACAACTCTATTGACATATGGCCAGTGATTTTTTTTTTTAGTCTTTGGTTGTCCTGTGCATTATAGGATATTTCATAGCATCTTGGGCTGTATGACTAGGTGTGCATAACAACACCTCAACCCCAATTGCCACAGACACACAAAAATGTCTCTAGTGATTGCCATATCTCCCCTGGGGATAAAAACATTTTGAATTGAGGACTACTGTGCTAGGTTGGTGGAAATACCAGTTCCCTATCATTATCTGATTTCCCTTCTATCTCCTGTAGGAAGCAAGCCATTTGGAAAGATATTCAGTCTTAAGACATTTACATCATCCCCCTTCAAGTTCAGCGACTCTGTTTTTGGGCCATGCTGAGGCCAGAACAAACCCTACTGCAACTGAGAGCCTCCATGACTAGGATCATCCTCCCCAGTCCTCCTTCATAGTTATTACCCTCTGAACCCTGCACCTTCCCAGGTCTTTGCCACAGAGCAGAAGAGGAGTCTATTGAGAAAACTGCAAATCTCCTCATCTTTGAAAATCGACCTTTTTCTCTTCCAGCTCTCCAAGATCTGACATTCTCTCCCCTCCTTCTGAACACCTTGCCTGTCTAATCTGGGCAA
Organism: Avahi laniger; assembly: GCA_963575035.1. Lineage (NCBI taxonomy): Eukaryota > Metazoa > Chordata > Mammalia > Primates > Indriidae > Avahi > Avahi laniger. The sequence goes on from CAUYSK010091799.1 coordinate 38,337, forward strand.
TAGGTATGCATTCGCGAATGAGAAGTAAGGGCAGTTGAAAGCAAGGGCCTTCTTTTTGAAAAGTGCTCAGGATCGTGGAGCAAAAGATTCTAAGAAACATGGTCACTGCTTTAAAATGGGGAGGAGGGAATCACACTGAGAACAAAATAGATATAACAGGTAAAATTTGGAGCCAGGGCAGAAATCTGTGGCATCCAGAGGCCATATGTAGTTGTAGTCCTGAGGAAATTGTTAATTTTATATGCTTGAATGTTTCATCTCTGTCCTTGGAGAAATGCAAATCCTCTCCTTCCTGTTCGATGGTGGGTTTTAAGAAAGACAAGCTTCCTATAACATCCCTTTGGGCATTAAGAAGGTAGTAGATTCCAGAGCCTAGTCAGAGTTGTCTTTAAAAAAAAAATGTGAAGCTAATATTGAAAACTCTGATATGAATAAGGTGAGAGTGGAAGGTGGCCGGGTAAGCACTTTGGAGCTAGACTTCCAGGTTTCAATGTCCAGTTCTGTCTCTCATGCAGCTCAGTTAATTTTCCTGTGACTCATTTTCTTCCGCTAGACCAATAGGATTACCTACTTCATAAAGTGACTTGAGCCTTAAATATGTTAATACATGGAAAATTTAGAATGGTGCTTTTCCTGTAGTCAGCACTTCATAAGTGTAAGTCATTACTATATCATTTCCTTGTTAAGAAGGATTAAATCCTCTTAAAATGAATCAGGCCATCAGAAAGAACTAGAGAAAAGGCAAAGTGGCCAGAGTGACAGGAGAGAATGACCTCAGTGAGGACTCGGATTCTTTCCATGCCTCTGCCCAAACTTCTCCCTGGTTTATTAAGTCAAAGCCTGGTTAATGTTTGTGTCTAATCTACTGTTTCTGACTACCCACGGCTTGATCTGTCAGAAGTAAAATATACCTGACACAGCATCTAGTTTAACTTTAGTGTGGGCTGACCTCAGATAACCCCAATACCTACTTTTCAGTACCTACTTCCACCTGACCAAACCAAATGATGCCCAACCAAATGTTGACATCAGCTGTTCCCTGGAACTTTGGGCCAGTAGCCAAGGAGTCAGGGACAACGAATGCTTAGCACCTGGTTAGAAATGCCTTGGAATCAAGAAACATTTAACTTCCTTTCACTCTGATTTTTTAAATCTTATTTCACCAATTAATCTTTTTGCATTTTTCATCAAGGGACTATCAATAGTTTGTGGAACTGTGGTTCTGAATCATATAGGTAGGAATGTATAGTTAACAGACTTTCATATGGACTAAATCATGATTTGTTCTGTGGTTACCCTTGCAAATCTTAACTTCACAGTCTAAGGGTTACTCTTTTATTAGTCTTTTGTCAACCTCATTATGATTTGATCCCACATGTCTTACTCTGTTTTCTGTGGCTTATTACAGAATACTTGATATTGAGTAATTTATAAAGAAAAGAAATTTCTTACAGTTATAGAAGCTGAGAAGTCCAAGGTTGAGGGCCTACATCTGGTGAGGGCCTTCCTGCTGGTGGGTACTCACTGCAGGGTCCTAAGGTGGCACAGGGCATCACATTGCCAGAGATCTAAGAATGCTCATGTGCTAGCTCAAGTCTCTCTCTCTTTCTCTTCTTATAACGCCAGCAGTTCCACTCTTGTGATAACTCATGATTCCATTAACCCATTGATCCATTAATTCATTAATAGATTAATCTATTCATGAGGGCAGATTCCTCATGACCCATCACCTCTTAAAGGACCCACCTCTCAATACTGCCACATTGGAGATTAAGTTTCCACATGAATTTCAGAGGGAGCAAACATTCAAACCATACCACCACACATTCATTAAGTTGTCTCTATGAGTTCCATATATTATAATAATATGCAGTCTCATTCATAGCTTTTCCAGATGAGCATCCTAACCTGAACAGGTGCCACTTTACATGCCACACACCTACACAATCTCTCTTTAGCTAATTGTGTGTATCTCCCTCTTTCACTGATATCTACCCCTGAGTTAGAGGACATTTGGAGGCAAGTAGTGCTTCACTGCTTTATTACTTTGGCTTTAATAATGGTTGACCAGGAAAGTTTCAGATTAAAATACAACTAGATACTAAGTGCTCTTCTGAAACTAATGAACCACTTGTGCCTCAGGAGAAGAAAAAAAAAAAATGCTGCTGGTTCCATGAAAGAATGTTCAGCAGTTTCAGCATTCCCTATTTATGGATCATATAGAAATAGCTCAAATGTACTCATTCTTGAGATATTTCAGGATGCAAGTTTTTTGTAACTCTCTCCTAGTCTAAGTTCATTTGGTTTGGACAGGGCAACAGCTCAGGCGTATAACCCAGACTGCTAAATCAGAGTACCGTTTCCTCCTAAAGACACTGGTGTTACATACAGTGGAAGTGAAACCAATGAGTGTGAGCCCTAGGATTTTGTCAGGAACTATTTCAAAATAAATGTTCCTGGACATTTTGCTGGAGTGGCTCAACTGATAGTCCTAAGTAACAGACTTAGTGCTTGAATCCACGCCTTGAGAAAGCCTGTGTCAACATGAAGGTACCCTTGGGCAGAGGACATAGCTAAGAAACTTAAAGACACTGAGTTCTAAAGATACTTTCTGAACTTCTGAATTAAACCATAACTCACAAGAACAACCCCTGGCTTAATCCATTAAGTTTCCTTTTGCATTCAACTAGTTTAATTTTTTTGTCACTTGCAAATAAAAGTGGCTGGTTATACAGGTTCTAGTGTTACGATTTAGATATAAGACAACTGAAATACAAAACAACCGAACAGAGGGGAAAAACTTATAAGCATAGGAAAAGTAGGAACACTTACATGTAAAGCATTTTCTAGAAGAGTTCTTTTAGAATTCATACCCTCTGTACCAATGTTCTTGGATTGTACTACCCATCCACATATACATGCCGTTAGATAATCTTTAAGTTTTGGTAGGCAAGGACAGTTTTATACCTTTGAACCTTCCTTTTTTTTTCACATGAAGATTATTCTATTGTATATGATAGCCAGAAGAACTTGAATGAACAACAAAGCGACATGATTAAGTGATGAGAGTTATCTAATTAAAATTATTATTTTGAATGCGTTTTGAAGAGGAAAATATATAATGAGCTATTGCTTTCCAAAAGTGAAAACATGAAAATTGGATATTTCTAAGCATTTGTTTAAACTTAGATTGATGTATTTATTTCTCTTGTGCTGTCATCACCTAATTCTTTTGTTAAATTGTTATTGCATTTTTCTAGTAAAATGATAGATTATTGTCAAGGTTGCTATAAAACTTCTCTTACTACCTACCACATGACTCCAGTCATTAAATAAATTCTGCTCCTGAGAAAGTTCATGTACTGTACTTCATATATTCTCTTCTAAAGGAAAATAGCAATTGTCACCCAAGTGTGTAACACAGTCTGCTTTGATTGTGAGCTAAATTTTAGAACCAGACTTCCCAAGACTACTTGTATGTATGAGCTGCCAGTACTGTAAATATATATTAAGTCTTTTTTCCATGGGACTTCTGATTATAAAGAAGATGTGAACCAAATAATAGACCTACATAAAGTAAGTCATAAAATGCCAGAGAAGTGTTTTGGTTGGAGACAGGAAGTAACATGCTGGTTGTGGGAGGAGGTTGTAATTTAGAAGATGTATTGTTTACACTAATAGTTTAAAGAAAATATTAAAGAAACAGAGTATAAATAAAAAAGAATATAATAAGGAGAACTATAGAAAACAAGGCAGAGCCACAGGTATTAGTAAAGAGAGATAGACACACACACACACACACACACACACACACACACACACATATCCCCCAAGTGAGCAAAATTCACATTTCATTTTGTTTCCTATTTTAAACTCTACCTTCATTCTTGCTCATTTTACACTCTTATGAAAAAGATACTGAAATATAAATGATATTGCAATTCCTAACTGTAATTGTATACAAAAAATTCAAAAAAAATATTAAGAAAACAATATCTAACCATAAGGAGAAAGCTCATCAAGGCGTGAGTGCCACTGTCATTGTCAACCTCACCATCATCATCATTATCATCATCATGATCAATCATCTCAGTCATCTTGCTCAATGAATATGTATTTGGCTACATGACAAATGTCAGATGTTCAAGCTAGCTGTATGGCAATAGAAATGAGGCAAGCTAAAAGCTAAAGGGAGTACAGAAGCATTTTCTTCTTGAATTAATTTTAGCTAATATTACCCAAAAAGAATATATGATAATGCACATGATGGACATAGGCTTTGTCAGACATGAAGAAGTCATAATTTATAGTTCTTATTATGATTTTTTATAAAATTCATAATCATAATCATTTTTCATAGTTATATGCAAAGGGTTTCTCCCTCTCTAATATTCAAATGCACATAAACTGAACAATATTGAAATATTTTTTTCTCTTTTTAGACTGATAGACATCAGATTGACAGCAATGTTGAGAAGGTTTGATGGAACATAAACTTTAATACACTATTGCTAGGAGAATAAATTTATACCTTTTCTGGAGAAGAAACTGGAATTATTTATCAATTTTAAAATAGATATACCATTGATACAGCTATTTCAGTTCTAGAAAAAGAAAAGAGTGTAATTGGTACATGCCAAAAATTTGTTGAAGTATTTATTGTTTGTGATTGCAAAAAAAAAAAAAGAAAAAATAATCTCCATGTTGCTAAATCCAAAGAATATCATCATGTGCTCATAATACTTGATTTCTCAGAGGTGTTTGATGCTGTTGCCATCCAAATACTTGAAAAGTGTTACCCTAATTGTGTGCTATTCCCCCTTCCCTTTTGGCTACTGCTTCTGTCTCCTTTTCAGACTAATCTTTGTTCAATTGAGAGGATCTGGAGCCAGACTACCTGCTCTGCCACTCTCTAGACACATGAGCTTGGGCAAAACACTCTTGCCCCTCTAAGGCTTAGTTTCTCCATCACCAAAAGTATACAACAGTGCATGGCTTGGTAAATATAAGCTACATTATTATAATTTTTAATGTCAAAGTATCAGAATTCTCTAAGACTTGATCCTAGGCCTTTTTCTCTTTACTTTACATCCTGTAAAATCAGGTTTTGAATACATGCAAAATTTCTGTCTCCAGGCCTGAATTCCCTGTAAAACTTTGGACTCACATGTCCAACTTCCTACTTAACATTTCCACTTGCATGTTGGTATTATAATTCAAAGGCAACATATCTATTCTGTATCAACTCTATTCGCTGCCCTGACCCAGACCCATCCATATCTGGTTGTCTTCTAGGTTGACCTATCACAGTGACTATGGAAACCATTTGTGTGAGAGATACTTGATCTCACACACGCAACAATAAAAAATTGCTAAGCACTTGGAGTAGAAGTCAAATCTATTCATGGAATCGATAGCATCTTCCCAGAGGGTAATTTGAAGAGAATTCAGGAATGGAACTATTTACAGTGAAGTGACCTTAGACTAGTGCAGTTTCCCAGACCCACTACCCAACCCCTAGGTCTAAAGGGAGAAATAGAAAGGAACATGTACCAGATCCAGAAGGAGAAAAGGGGAGAGGGCCACCCAATATCCTGTTAGGGTTATGATTTTTGGTTAAGTGATGCAGCCAGTCATAAAGACCCACAAGGGGAAAATTAATGAATAAAATGAATATTGAATATTGATGAAATATAATAAATATGAAAATGAATAGTAAAAGGAAGAAAAATAAATATTCTGGCCTCACTCCCATCCCTCCTTCCAGTCTCCTACCAGTGCTTCTTACCGGTTAAATCCAAGTCAAAATCAGAGGACAGGAGAATTTCTTTCTGAAGTCTATACAGATCAGCCTCCAGGGGCACAGGGAAGGGAGAGAGAAGAGAGGAAATTGACCTAGAAAAAAGTATAGAAGGTTTTCAGCACAATACTCTATATCCCTACTTCCTAGCATACTTCCTAAAACATCTTCAACTGAATAAATAAGTGAAATATCATACCCCTTATGATTATCTGTTGTTGTTAATCTCCAGTGCTACATTTTTTATCCTTTGTTCAAGATACTCTCTTCTTTGTCTCAGGTTACTGCAAAAACTTCTTAACCAATCTTTCTTCTTTTTCTGTATATCCAGGATTGCTTCATTTCCCCTCTCCTCCACTCCACCTCATTCCCCAGAGAGTGAAATTTTCAAAATGCAAATTCAATTCCGACACGTCTCTGTCTGATGACCTCTGTTTTGTTTTAGTTTTCTATGTTGTGTAAGTAATTACTGCAAACTTTATGACTTAAAACAACACCTGTTCATTATCTTACAGTTTTGTAACTAGGTTCTCTGCTCAGCATCTTACGAGGCCAAAATCAAGGAGTCTTTTGGCTGGTATCTTATCTGGAGACTCTGGGAAAAAATCCACTTCCAAGCTCATTCCTGTTTTTGTCAGAATTCTCTTTCTTGAGGTTGTAGGACTAAAGTCCCTGTTTCCTTGTTAGCTGTCTACCAGGGGTTGCTCTCAGCTTCTAGAGTCCACCTAGATTCTTTGAAATGAGACCCATTCCATCTTCAGAAAGAGAAATGGTGCACTGATTTCCTCGCATGTTTCAAATCTCTCTGACTTTCCTTTTCTTCTACCCGCTGGAGAAAACTCTAAAAGGGCTAATATGATTAGATTGGGTCCACCTTTCTGCCAAATAAAGTAACATAATCCTGGGAATGATATCTCATCATATTTACAGTTTCCACCAACACTCCAATGGTAGGGGATTTATAAGAGAGAAACAGACATTAGGTGTCATTACTAGAATTCTGCTTACAACAATGATCTCATAGTAAATCCCAGACTTCTTACTGTGGCCTTTGTGATCTGGAATTGTGTATTTCTCTAGCCTCATCTCATATCATGTTCTGCATCTTTCTGTGTGTTTGTCATGCATGCCAGCTTTCTCAGGGCCTCTGCTGGCTCTCAGCCTCTCAGATTTTAATTTTATGGACAGAATTTTCTAATATCTCCCTATTATTTAAACTTCCACACCTAAAGCCCCACAGAGTACAGTCAATAATTTTGAAAGATATGTATGTATATTTGTATGGAAAACATAGTTTAGAATAATATATTTTAAAACATTTGAGATTATCTCTGTGGTGGGTTTATTGATAATTTTTAATTGGAACTTTAAGATTTCCACATTTCTGATCTGTGTTATGAGGATGAATTACCTTTGTAATCAGTTGAATGCTGATTTTATTTTAAAGTTTATGGTAAAAAATCAACATACAACAAAAGCTTCAGGGATTTTGTCTCCATATGAATCAGCAATCTTTAAATATATTGTATGACTATAATATTATTTATATTTCCCAGCTATTAACAAGTTCAATAATATGCACAGAGTAAAAATTGATAGTTTAATGTTGATAAACCATCCAAATGCCAAGTACTCTTAAGTAAATGATAGAAGTGTTTTTTCTCCCAAGAGCAATCTTTTATTTTAAATTTCTGCTTTTATTAATATTGTTGTAACCAAACATCGACCATAACTCAATTAAAGTCACACTATCTTAAAACTTTTAACACATAAACATGCTGTTAGAATTTCAATGAGGTCTATGCTATGGTTTCCTGTAACCATGTGGGACTTATTATAGGTGACAATATAAGTATTAATTGACACAGAAAGTTTAAAAATTAAATAAAACCTGTAGATATTAAGTCATATCACATTAGATTCAACAAAGTTTTCTGGCATTACAAACATCTCCCTTCCTTCTTACTGAATAGTTTATAGACAGATAACGTTTTCCTTTGAGGAATTATATAATAGACGTAAGACCTTCCTTACAGGATAAAAAATAGGAATAAGACGTAGGAAGAAAAAGCAACAATTTTAGTTTCTCATTTCTTTTGTCAGTCATATTGCATATCTATAATAGAAAACTGCAGCACAAGCAAAATATATCTCAATTGCTGGATCTAATTAGAAAGAGCTAATGGTGAAAAAAATGAAATCTTAAATGCTCAGTGAAATTTGATGGATTCCTGACATTCCTAACATGCTTATAGAATCAGAATGAAATTTGAATAATGTTTGATTTGAAAGGGCAATGAATTTTTACTGCTTTATATTATGTCCCTATGTAACACCTCTCTCTCTATCTCTGTCTTTCTTTCTCTCTGTCTAATTCACACACACACACACAGGGAAAACAGAATAACTTTTCTTAATGTCCTGTACTCACATTTCAAATTAAGTAAACATTTATCAAGTGCCTCAAATGTACTAGGCATTGGGCTAGTTCCTGGATAGGCCATTATGATCCCACTGCACATAAAGGTTATAGACTAGTGCCCAACACTTGCATTTACATAGTCATATTAAATCACCATGACAACACTATCAGGTAGGTTTTCTTCCCATTCCATAGATGAATAACTAGTTGAAGGTCACTCCTGCAATTAAGTGGCAGTGGTCTGCCAATTCAAATCCTTCTAGAGATGTAAGTTTCAAGCTTCACATTTTATTCCTGTTGATTTATTTTTCATCTCATATATGATTAACTTAAACAAGATCCTTTTAAAGTATAAAGTTTACTCTGATGATTCAGTTCTTTTAATATTTTGTGTAGAAAATATTTTGGTCTACATGTCTAGAACATAGCATTTGCATCCATTCATTTGTTCATTCATTTTTATTCACTTAACTTAGGCAGTTTTCATAGCAAGATTGAAGGGATTATAAGGTATATTGCTAAAGTTTAGAAGCTTATTATAAGGGAAGTGGAGAAATAAGTGAAATACACATAACCCTCATATGTCAGTCAGTGTCATTTCGTTCCTAAAGTCTAAAGCAAGAGACAATCTGTTTAAACTTTATAGTGGACCATTGCTGGATTTTTTTGTTTGCTTTTATTTATTTTTTTTATTTTTGTTTTTCTTTTTGGTTTGACCATAAAGCATTTATAATCCCTATTTGTAAATAATACCCTGATTTCTTCTCAGGTTCCATCATCTGTTCTTAGCTGTTTCATTGTCAAATGACTCTATGTGTAGCTTTAATTGTGAGCATACATCTTAGGTCTGATCAATCAAAGCATTTTTTCCAGTACATATCATCTGATTCGGGGGTAATAAGCAGACAATTCAATGAAAAACAAAGCATCTCAATGAAACTCCTGTGGAATTGTTGTGGGCAAATGGATAAATGTCTCTGCACAATTTGAACTTGAGAAATGGAACAGAGGATATGTCCAGCCGTATTGCCACGTTGAGAATAGAGCAAATTATGAGAAACTAAAAAGAGAGAAATAAGGTTCTAATTTTAGCATGTTGAGGTTAGGACTACACATTATTTTTAATTATCATTTTAAGATAGACTTTGCTACCCCCCCCATAATTTTCTTTATGTTAACCCTTTTCTTCATCAAACCACTTATATAAGATTTATGTAGTGGACTTTATTAATAAAGAGCGGAACTATAATTTAGAACAGACATATTATGGGACCATATGCCATTTAATTTAAAACTGTAGAGTAAACCTCACTGTTTCATTTGTTTATTTAAATTTCTGTGTCCTTTATGGCCTACTACCATGTTGCATGCTATCTATTTTTTCTTCTTCACCAACTCTCAGCTCTGCTTTCTTCTACCCAAACTTTAATCCAAATAGGGTCACCAGATAAATATAAGGTGCAGAGTCAAATTTGAATTTAAATAAATAACAGGTAATTTTGTGGTTAAAGTACATCGAAATCGCCACATGGGGCATAATGACATCAATAATATTTATTTATTTAAAATTCAAATTTAATTGAGAACTCTGGAACGCATTCTACTAAGTGAAATATCCCAAGAATGGAAAAATAAGCACCACATGTACTCACCATCAAATTGGTATTAACTGATCAGCACATAAGTGCACATATGAGAACTCTGTATTTTTTTTCCTTTTGCCAGAGCAACCCTAATTCTAGAGCCATTTGCTTTCTCCAACCAGCCCCGGCCCTGAGGACATCTTTTATCAAATATTTATCCAAATCGTTCCTTTTTAAAATTTTTCTAGATAAAAATACATTAAAATCTCCCATTTAATTACAGAAGTAAAGTTGTTACATCATATGCATATTAATTTAGTGTTTTATTTTTCTTTGTGTTCAGTTACAGAATAGCCTATTGTAAACTGAGGAAATAGACAAAGCCTACATCTAACTTCCCTTTTTTATTTCTCCACTCATTAGGGTTCCTTACTCACTCCTGCACTCCCCTCTGCTTCCTCCAACCCTCCAATGTACAGAACACACATTCCCTCTACCGTTCATTTTTATTTTGTTTTGTTCATTGTTTTTGTTTTGGCCATAAAGCATTTATAACCTCTCTTTTGTAAATAAACTCCAATTTTTCAGGTTCCATCATTTTTTATCAGTTGTTTCAATGTCAAATGACTCTATCTGTAGCTTTAATTGTGACCCTGTGTCCAGTGCTTTTCCAACTTCTCCCCTTTGAACTATATCAAAAACTGTTCTCAGGGACAAGATGTTGTTTTACTCATTTTAATCAAAATGGGATCCTACTATTTCCATTTCTGTACCTGAAATTTCTCCAGAAAGATCATCTTACCGTTTGACTTTTGACTTGCCATTGACTTTTCCCCAAACCTGCAGAATACATCTGACATTTTTAACTGTTCCAGAAATCTAAAATTTTTCTTTCAGACTAGATTAGGTTGATATGGATCGATCAAATTTTTTTATTATCTTTGCCTTTTCCACACATAGAATTTGCTGGCCTCCTTATTCTGACATTTCACTATAGAAAATCTACTTAATTATGCATCTCTTTTGGTCACTTCTAAATCTAGTGCTCCCCTGCAGTCAGCTAAAAACAAACAAATTAGCAAACCAAAACAAACAAACAAAAACATTCCAATCTATCACCTCTCCGATATTTTAATTTTTCTTTTTTTGGTTTCTTATTCTGCATGTTAAGTTGTTAGCTGAGAGGTGTAGGGATTCAGCACATTTCATCTTTATACTGATATATGTACTCTGTGAGATACTAATGAAAGTTTTCAGAAAATGGTAGTTGCAATCTCACACACCAGGCAATTTAGGAGACAGAATTTCACTTAAAGATACTGCCTTTCATACTTTGCATCTCTCTAATGCCATTCTTTTGATGTGCTTGTAGGAATATACACATTTCTGTTCTTAAAAGCCAAATATCCATAGAAGAGAGGCAGGGTAGAGGTATTAAAGATCAATACCTGTCTTAAAGAATTTAGAATCTTCAAGGGAAACACCCATTCAATAAGTCTTTACATGATTATACATTTTAGGTGAATAGATGTGTCTGGAGAATGTTTGACAATTGCAAAGACTTAGCTAACTCATTGTTTCCTTCAGACCTTTCCCCATATACTTTTCTTTAACATTTTTCCCCTAAATCTTAAAGTTGTTTTGTTAAGTTTGTTTTAAGGCCCTTTGTTCCTTTCTGGTGACTTCAGACTGTGAGTGGATTTGGTAGCTTGACAATAACTCATTGCTGGCATGGGCTCACCGATAATAAATGGCTACTGAGTGTGCACAAGTTGTAATCCTCTCCCTGTGACTTTATGGACGATGGTTCTCCATGTCAAAAATAAAGTTAGTTTGTTCTAAAAATGAATTACCATCATGTCTGCTGACTTTGGGTGGTCTATTGTTATTAAAGACCAGATTCATTTTGAATGTTCTAAGAGCTCTAAAGTGAATGTCTCTGGGGCTTGGGAATGCAAGGGGGGATTTGTTATGTTAAATGTCAAGGTGTCTATAGCTCTGATGCTGGGAAGTAGCTTTGACTGACAGGATTTTTATGGTTCTATAGAGATTAAAAAAATCCTGGTTTTATTGTGGTTTCTGGTGTTACAGTTTTTTTTTTTCCCCACGCTTGGTAAAACTGACATATTCAATATCAATACAAATCATTTGAGATTTCTTTCTTCTTTCTTTTCCTGTGTTTTCTTTTTTCTTTTCTGTTCTGTTCTTTTCTGTTCTGTTCTTTTCCCTTCCTTCCATCCTTCCTTCCTTCCAACAGGGTCTTGCTCTGTTGCCTGGGCTCACTGCAACCTCAAACTCCTGGGCTCAAGCAATCTTCCTGCCTCAGCCTCACGAGTAGTTGGGACTACAGTTGTGTGCCACCATGCCTGGCTGATTTTTCTATTTTGTAGAAACAGTGTCTGGCACTTGCTTTGTCTGGTCTCAAACCCCTGTCTTCAAGCAATCCTCCCACCTCAGCCTCGCAAAGTGCTAGGATTACAGGCATGAGCCACAACACTAGGCCTTGAGATTTATTTCTGTAAAGATCTTCTGGATCATTCTGGTACAGGCAAGGCTAACTATCAAATGATCTAGCATTTAGAACCTCCTTTCTTTCCTATCCCCACTAGTTCAGCATTATTCCTTGCTCTGGACTGAATGTTTGTTTCCCCACCCTCATTCATATGTTGAAGTGCTAATCCCCAATGTGATAGTATTCTGAGAGGCCTTTAGGAGATAATGAGGTCATGAGGTGGAACACTCATGAATGGGATTAGTACCCTTATAAGAAGAGAGAGGAGAGAGATGATTTCTTTTTCCAATAAGAAGGTATTCCTCTCCAAACCAGGAAGAGAGTTCTCACCAGGAATGAAATTGTCTGGCACCTTCATCTTGGACTTCCCAGCCTTCAAAACCATGAAGAACAAATGTTTGTTGTTTATTTCTATGGTATTTTTTGTTTTAGTAACCTATACTAAAAATTTCCCCAATTTTAGAAGCCTGTAGATTTTATATTCTGCTTTTTACCAAAAATTCCTCTTTGAACAGCATCCTAGAAACTTACAGCTTAATAATGTCACAGACATTTATTGAGCACTTACTATATGTGAGGAAATAATCTCTTGTATTTGAAGACTACCACTTAAGGTTACATTTTCTAAAACAATTTGCACTTAAATATGCCCCATGTTTCAATTTGATTTAAATCAAAGTGAAGAAATTTAAATTGCTGCATTTTAGGAATTGACATACCATGAAGAAGAGTGTTTTGTATGACAAGGACTATTTTTGCTATTGACTCAGAAACCCAGCTGTGGGACAGAGGAGTTTGAAAAATCAGTCCACAAATGCAGTCCACTAAGCCTGCATTGAGATTTGCTCCTGTGAGATCCAGGGAAGGCTCAACATTGACATCCAAAGGCACATGAAGAGGCACAGGGTTTTCCTACGTTTTCTTTTGCCCACCCATTTTCAGAACAATACCTGTATTTTGATTGTATTAACTGATGCACTTCTCTACATCGTTTACGTTCTAAATAGATCATTTCTCTAGTTATCATTGAAAGATATTAGATAGAGAGTGAAACATCTTAAGTTTCATTTGAAGCCTCATTAGAACAAATATTTTATAGACATTGTTTTTTTACTTTCCAATTTATTCATGTGTTCAGTAAATACTCATTGACTTTGTAATGTTTGCCCTCTGTCAGGAACTATTCTATACCCTAACTATATAAACTAAAGAAGACAAAGTCCATACTTTTTGACACAAACTTTTTGTAGAAGTCAGAAAATAAAGTATTTAAAATTATGTTATTTTGCAATATAAAAGGTACTTTGAGAAGAAGAGATCAAGTTTATTATGTTATTTGCTAAGCACATATTTATTAAGTGTATATTACTCCAAGTTCTGTTCCACACTGAAAGGATAAGAATGACTTCATTGAATCTTTTATGTCTATCATGCATACTGTTAATATAACTTAGTAGGCATCTAACTAATACTTTAGGAAATAACTTTTTTTGAGTTTGAAAGAAAGATAAAAGAGTTATTTTGCTTTGTTGGTTGAGAGATTATTTCTTTCAACAAATATTGAGTACTGCCTATTCATTTACTTATTCATTTAGTAAACATTGATGATTCAGTAATCAGGGAAACAAATCATCAACTGTTTTAAATACTTGAGATAGATGAAGCTTGGAATGTGTCTATTACGTATAACAATTGGGGGGCTAATGGTAATCTTTACAAAAAGAAATTCCTTTGTCTTATGGTGACAGAACCCATATTGGAACAAAATGTTTTGCATACCAATGAGAAATTATCACATATCCATCAGATTGACAAAAATGTAAAAAGTGAGGCAAAACCAAATATTGATGTGGTTATAGGGACACCAGAATTTTCCTACACCGATATTAGGAATATCAATGGAACAACCATTTATGAGAAATTTCAGACTATCTAATGTAGTTCAATATATGCACACATTTTAAATCCAAATATTCCACTTTAGAATAAAAATGTTAGAAAACTCCTAAACATTAACATAAGGAGTAGCATGCAAATATTAACAAAAATACACCTCAAAATATACTATTGAGCAAAAAGCAAATTGTAGAATTTTATTATTTATAAAAAAATTTGAAAATACACAAAGTAGATTCATAGATACAAAAGGTTTAAAAAGATGCATAGATATAATAATATCATATTCAGGATAATTCTTTTTCTTTTTGAGATAAAGTCTCACTATAGGCAAGGCTAGAGCACAGTGGCATCATCATAGTTCACTGCAATCTCAAACTCCTGGGCTCAAGCAAGTCTCCTGACTCAGCCTCCTGAGTGGCTGGGACTGCAGGTGTGTGCCACCATGCCCAGCTAATTTTTTAATTTTTTGTAGGGAAGGGTTGTCAGTACGACCTCAGGCTTATCTTGAAGGGGGTCTCAGGAAATTCTGCCTCACCTTAGCCTCTTAAAGTTTTAGGATTATGGGTGTGAGCCACCGCTCCTGACCAAGGATAATTCTTAAAAGAGGGAAAGAAGAAAACATCTGAGAGGGAGACATAAGAGAACATGAGATTTTACTGTATATAATATTGTATTTCTGAAAAGAAAGGAGAAAAAGAAAAACAGAGAAGGAAGAAAAGAAAGAAATGAATGAAGGAAGGAAGGAAAGCAGGGAGAAAAGGAGAGAGAGAGGAAGGGAGACAAGGAGAAAGGGAGGAAGAAAGGAAGGGAGGGAAAGAGAGAGAGGAAATAAATAATGCTGATAAAATGTTAAGAGCTGTTAAAACTAGGTAGTTGTATACATGAGGTTATGTGTGTTTTTTAAAATATTGAATTCTATCTACTCTTCTCTACCTTTGTTGTATATTTGAAAACAATTCATAAAAATAAGATTAGGATACAAAACTGGAGGCAACATGTATAGACAGCTCCTTTCATCTTCCTTGGAGAGATTGAGCTGGGGCCCAGTGTATGACAGACCGGAGAAGATGATGATGTTAAAGGTGCTAGACTTTTATATTGAATAGGAAGGAAAAATGCTTTGTGTTGAGAAATCAGCTGGGAAAATATCTACCCTTTCCCCAACTGTGAGATACACAGAGTATGAGAAGAAGGAAAAAAAAAAAAAAATTGGCCCTACACCCTGGAGAAATGGCATTTTCAGGCGATGGCTATTTCAGGTAAAGCAAAGATGAAGAACAAACATTCGGAGAAGACTGTAATATGGGACTGATCCCACACTAGGGAATATAAATTCTCTTCTGAGGATGTAGCCATTGTAAGCACTAAAGGCAGAGGTGTCACAAAACACAACATTTTGCCAGAACAAACTCTTGAGAAAGTCAGTGAGAGGCAAAGATGCAAAGCAAAGCAAAACAACAGCAAACAGCAGCAAAAGGTACATAGAGTCAGAACTGGTATCTCATCTTATGTAATCTTGAATATTAAAATTAAAGTATAGAACATGAGTGTTCTTGGACAATTAATAGACAATCACAGACAGTAGAATTAGCCACCTTTAGCACATTTCTCATCACTGTTATAATTACGAAATAATTATGAGTGATTCTCACCATTTTTGTTCTTGTTTCTCCTTTCTTAAAAGGAAGACATACCAGGTAAAATTAAGTTTAAGTAAAAGTTAAACTCAATGAATGTCACATATGTATTAATTTTTTATATGTCTACAATTTGAACATAAAACAAGTGCAGCTATTACATAAAATAAATGACTGTGAGCATTATTAAAAGTAGCATCTTTGATCAAACTATTTTGATATCCTTTGATATTTTGCTAGCCTTTTGATCAAACTATTTGTTCATAATTCTTCATTTTCCTAAGCTCAATTGTGTCTTTAGGAAAATATGTCCTCAGAATATTTATATGCAGAAAATAATGGGAACTTGTGATTCCCACAGGGCCATTGGCCTAGAAGAAAAACCACATTGTTTCATAACCTGTCTCATCCTGGAATCATTCCACAATTTAAGTGGGAATTAGGATAGAATAATAGTAGCTATAACTTATTGAGCAATATGCTAAGTGCATTGCACTTATTAACTTACCAAATCCTTATAAGCTTACCAGACATATACTATAGTTCCTATTCACAGAAGAGATGAAAGAAGCGATCACATTCACAAGATGGCACAGTTAGTATAGCTCAGAGTTAGAATTAGAAACTGTGTTTTTCTAATGGTAGGCCCAAATTTAATGCTATTCTACATCCCTATTTTATTCTCCAAAGAAAGAGCAGTAAAGGTGAACTATATTCTATATAAATAATTAGATAGCTCCTAGAAACTATCATATTTTCACTGACCATTGTAACAGAGGTAAAGTTATAGACACTGCTAGACAATTATGTTGATAGAAATGTGTGATATAGTAATGAAAATGAGAATAGAACATGATTTTAAATAGAAATGCTCTTCATAGCTCTACTTTCTTCTTTACAATTGATTTTGATATTGTTCTATAATTTTCCTTGTTCTATGTTTAAGCAGTCATTGGCCAAAAGTAATACAATTCTGACTGAAACCCTGATAAAAGGATGGTAATAGTCTCATTATTAAGGAAATCTTCCAGAATCATCATCTATGAAGACAATCTCCCAATGGATATATTGATAATTAAGGCTCGGTTTTCTTGGACAGTTAAAAACAGTAAACAAAACTTAGAGACAATGGATTTTCTCTCATTGTTTCTATTAACATGAATTGATATTCTATTAAGTGATTCTGTTTTTCAATATCTATAATACCTATAATTTGATAATGCAGGCATAAACATGATACCATTAAAAGAAATCTGCACACATACTTAGCTCCCCTCAGAAAACTATTGCAAGATTATCCTCAGAGTTTAATTTATTCATTAAAGTCGTTTATTGTATAATTTAAGCTATGCTGTTTATTGAGATTCTGCTAAGTAAAGTTGGTGTTAAGAAGACCTATAAATTAAAGTAAAGCATGACAGAAAATCTTAGAAGATATATGTAGATTCATAATTTGCACACAAACTACTCTGAATGCTCAACTAATAATACTACTAAAATAACTAATCCAGCAGCATATAGCTATACCCAGATATTTTACTTTTGGGAACCTGGAGAAAGAAGGCGATTTTGTTCAAAGTAACAGTGGCTGCAAAAGTAAGATCAACAATTTGAGCTATGAATAACAAATCTCTCCTAAGTGGATTCCAGGTGTCAGTCATTGTAACTCAGTCATGGCCGAAAGCAATTAATGTCTTAAAAAGAGGGAGTAGTGAACAGTTCTTTATACCTGAAGGTAGACACATAATCTATACTTTGTAACAGCAGCAGCAGTCCAAGTAGTCATAGTATTAGTAATAGTAATGATAATATTGGCATTCACTCCTGGTACTTTTAAACAGAAAGCGAATGTGTCAGATCCAAAAATATTATCTTTAATAACTATAATCTTTTGGGATTAGAAGGGAATACTCAAAATATGTGACTCTGAAGCCTGGGGATTTACTACTGATTGTGCTTTTTAATCTTCTGTGGCCCATTTTCTTTGGAGTGCTCCATCTGTGCCTAAAATTTAGGCCCCAGGGTGTTGTAAATGGTGTGGAAGGAGAGCTTTATTTGATTAGAGAAAAATAAGAGCCATTTCTCTTTGATTTGTAAGCATTAATTTTCATTGCTTACTTTAGAGAGTGACTAAGGCTGTGGTTTCATTATGTCTATTTTATGAGCTACTACAATTAGGGGACATGTTTTCTGCTTAGAGATGTCTGTACAATGAATTAACTTTCTTATAAAATGTATTCTGAGATAATATTCTGATCTCGAACTAATATCTGGGTTCATAAATTGGCTCAATGAGGTAAGAATAAAGGGGAATAAAATGACAAAAATTGTGCCTAAATTAAAATAATATGTTGGGTGTAAACTGTAATTGTTTAGCAATTACAGTTCTTTTTTTGCCTAATGATTATTTTCAAAATACATTAATGTTTTTAAATGGATAAAAGAGTTAACTAATAAATATTATAATAATAATCTTGTTTCTAGTATGTTATCTCAACCGAGTTTACTTGTTAGTTGGTGCTCAGAGTATATGTTATCACCAAAATCTTCATCCCCCCATTACCCTGACAACTTTCCACACTATTACTGTAGTTTCTGGTTTCTAAAAAAACTTATTTCCAGATATAAAATGGTTTTCTATATATTAGACTTATAAATTTAATTAGCTTTGATACTTAGGTATTTAGATATGCTTTCTTAGATGCAATATTAAACAATTCTGTAATCAGAGGAAATACATTGTAGCCACGGTAAGACTCTCTGTCTTGTGTCCAGAATATTATAGAGTATGTCTGAGGATTGAGTACTCACCGTGAAAATATGAAATATAGATGTGTGCTTATGACTTTGAATATATACCACTGAGGCTCTGTTAATGGATTCTTAAAAATACAAAATCTCTGAAAAAAAGGATAATGTCACAGCCCAGATTCAATGAGAAATCTTACCTACTGGATGAATTTGATGGCTTGTTCTTAAGAAGAAAAAATAACATCCTTCTGCCAAAGTTAAACAATGGCCATTCAAGTAGCAGAGTTTGGCAGAAAAATCAATAGAAATAATGAAGGAAGGTGGGAATGGTTTTCTTTAAAACATCAAGAAAGAAGAATTGCTTCTGATGAAAATGTATCCTTATTAGGAACATTTCGAAGAACAATCACATTGGATTTCTTTGCCTGAGCCTCAGTCACATGATAATATTAGAATTTGTAGGCATTTTAGAAATCCATGGTTGATATAAGAATGAATTTGGTCTGGACTCAAAATTAAGGATCAAAAATAAATTATTTACTCGTAAATATAAACTATTGTTTCTACCAAGAACCACAGAATAATTTAATGGTAATATTATTAATGAGTATTGAAAAACATATATATTTTAATAAGGTCAAATGGTACATGCGCTGGAATCTAACTGAGTGTAAGTAATAATTTTACCCTAGCTTCATCAGTGGTAAGGGAGTAGGCAACATACTTTTATTTAATCAGAGAGAAACTGATCTAAGATATAATATAATCAGTAATGCTAAATTGTGACTAATAATGGAACATGTTGAAAAATAAAGTGTGGATTACTATTAAAGACGATACTTTTAATAAAATATATTAAGCTGATGGACTGATCAATAGCAATTTATGTAGCTACTGAATGGTTTTATTAAATTTCATTTTACAAAGAGCAGAAGAGAATATTTCTTATTGAAATTTTTATTTAAATGGAATTTATTTCATATGACACTAAGGGAACTGAATTTCTTTTTGAAAAAAATACTAACAAATATGCATGAATCATTTAATAATTATTGTTCATTGAAAAAATATTAAATAACTGAAGTTTACATGACTCCTTAGCAAATAAATGTGAAAATAAAATTCATGAATGATTGCAATAGGAAATGTTTACCTTATTTTCGAAATCTTATAAAGATAAGAAGAACATGATGGGTATATACGGAATAATTATGTTAATTATGCAATGAAAGCTGATGGTATGTCACAAGAATCGTATAACATATTAGTAGTTCAGTATAAGACACAACCAGATCCCTGGGATTTCTCCTAGAGGTTTGTGATATATGTATGACAGGTGTAAATTCTTAATAACTGTTATTAGCTACATGAACATTCATCAGGCGATAACAAATTCCTATAGTTATGGTTTTACAGTCATTTGCATACTAGACTAGTAGTGGCATAAAGGTAGCAAATGAAATGCACATGTTCAGTTGATTTCAGTGTATCTCCATAATCCCGGTTATTCCTAATGACATGTTCATTAAGATTTTATCCAATTATATTTTATATCACTCAAGCTATGAATGTTGTGCCATTTTTAGAGATAGGTATTTTGATGTAGATTCTAAGCACAGTAATTCTTTCCTCTAGTAATCAATCCAAAGAATTTTAATTTATATCTTTTGCATGTTACATGTTAGTTACATGTTAGGGTTAAGACAAAATTGACCTTTTAGTTGTTATGTTTTATAATCATATATGTTTTCTGTAAATATGTTATTATCAATAAGTAATTTATTTTGGTTGTCCTGGGACAATAGTAAACATTTAACCCACAGCTTTTTGATTATATGTCTCACTTGTCACACATATAAAATCTTCCTCTGTTATTCCAAAGAAAAAGTTTTCACAGGTGACATAGACAGCATAATTAAGTAGAACTATAAAAGGAAAAGTGACAGCATTCTAAATTTTATGTTATAGTTTATTTTAATCTTAAACTGTTTAACTTGAAGAATGAAAGTGGATATTTTTGAGGAGAAATATTAAATATTTTAACTTGATCAAAATACTTATGTTGCAAGTCACTTTAAGAAGGAAATCCCATGTTCCTTTAGTTTTACAAATTCAAATGCTTAGCTTCTTAATCATTGTTCTTTGTTTTCATAGTTTGTCACCTTGCACATTCTGGAAAATATAAGCCACAGCAATTAATAGTTACATCACTTTCAGTGATTAAAAAAAAAAAAAACAGTAGAAATGCAGCCTGCACTAAAAATGGCACAAAATGCTTAAGCTTTAAAACTTGAGCTGTTAACAGTGCAAGGGAATATTTAATAAAGTTATGCAGAGAGACATCCATGTCAACCCAATAGGAAATCACTTTTAGTTCACACCAACTATGGGAATTATCATAGTGCTTACTCAAGCAGAAAGTAAAACTAATAGATAGAGAGCAGAATATAATTACTATATAAATAGAAACAATTTGTGGCATAAGAAGTTGGGAGCAGACATTTAACAGAGACCACTGGGAGACAATTCTCCTTTATATAGATATATTTTACAAATCTATTTAAAAATTTCAAGATAGTAAACTCAGCATGCATAATTAGCCTTTCTTGCTTCCAACTGAAATCAAAACTGTTGTGGCCCGATTGCAGAACGGGGGATGGACACAGAAAGAAACACACAGACACACACACAAGACGTACAAGACTGCAGTAGTTGATTCCTCCAGTCGTTTTATTATATATACTTTTTCTATGTCCGGCAGTTACTTCCTGGTATGTGACTACCTTGGGCGCCTTGAGGAAAACACATTTTCGTTCCTTCCAGACGATTGCTCAAGGGAAGCAGACGTTTGCATCTTAACTTCTTTATCTCATTACCGTATGCAGGACAATGAGACGCCTTGGCTTGTTTGCAGGACCGCAGGCGCTTGGTTATCTGTCATAAAGTTGTCCGTCATGAGGAATAGTTCTGTTTGTCCAACAGGCTGTGTCTGGACCTATTGTCCTCTGGCCCCAAGGAGAGCACATCCAATTTCGCTGACTCTGGGCTTAAGCCAATTTTTGCCCAGGGACAATATGTATTAAAGAGAATGTATCCAGTGTAATGCATAGAAGGAAGGTGAAAACCACTAGCAGAATTAGGACAGAGTTTCAGTAATGATTGAACAGAGGAAATGACAGCCTAGAAAATTCCTAAAAAATTTCTTCACTGCCCAAAAATGTCTTGTGAGGCCCCAAATTCATGTTGTCAGGTATGAACAACAAATAAACATATGCATTAAAAGGACCACTATAAAGAAATGGAATAAAATTAGCTATAGAGACCAAAGGTGATTAAACAACTGGAGAATGCTTTAAAAACATCCTAATGATGAATACCCTGAGAGAGCGTCAAGATGATGTTTCTATTCTACTAAAATCAGTAGCATGCTGCTATGAAAGAGGGTAAAAGAAAATAAGAGTAGATTCTTGGGAATTGAAATACATATTTATAAACAAACAGACAAACAAAACCCATTTTATTTAAAGATTAAATAAAATAAGGTTTAGGAAATAAATTATATTTTACCAAGTAAAAGAATTTCTTCTAACCATGATGGAATAACAAGAGCAGATTTACATTTATGCTGTAATCAACTGAAAACTTGAACAATTATTTTCAGACATTAGATTACAGGTGTTACACGATTGTGACCCCTGAAATCAGGGAGTAAGATGAGGTGAGTCACACTCCAACTATCTACATGTAGACACATTTTGGAACAGAAGGGAGATCCCAAGTAAAGCACAGGGTCTCACTGAATTTGAAAGATAGAGGTCAGAGCCCTGGGAGCCATGCAGAAATCTGTATAGGGCACACGGGAGTTTTGCTGAAGAGTAAAATGTGTATGCTTAGGGCAAAGACCAATGATGCTGATCTAAGAAATACCAGAATGCTGAGACCTCAATGATTCCCAGTTCACACAGGTAATTAGTGGGGAGTCTTCCTTGGTCACTCAGAGAATTTAGTAGAGATTCTTGAAGGGCCATATCTTAGGGTGCTTACTTATCTATAGGAAAAGTGTCACATTATATCTGGCTATCAACACTTAAAAACAAGCCTCAAAAGAACAAATTGAACCACAAGGGACATGTTACCAGAAAAAAAAAATAGCTCAACTTTCTTTAAAGGGAAGAAGAAAAACTCAATACCCAAAAGCATAAAATTGACAATGTATGGCATCCAATAAAGCCAGGAGAAAAAATAAATAAATAAAAACAGTTTCAGAAATGAAATAGTGATAGAATATGTGGATGAGATGTTAAAACAGCTGTTATCATCATTATCACATATAATATATAAACATATAAAAAGAGAATGAAAGAATTGAAATAACAACAAAAGAACTTCTAGAGATAAAAAATACATTATCATTTAAAAATTAACTGGATGTAATTAGCAGCAAATTAGGAAGTGCAGAAGATCAGGAAACTTGAAGACATAGCAATAGAAAGTGGTTAAAGAAAAGCATAGGGACAATAAAAAGATAAAAACACAAAAAGAAAAACACAATTAACAGTAGCTTGTGAGCCAATATAAAGAAGGTTAACATACCTGCTATAATCTTATATATACATATACAATTATGTATTTTGAAATGTATGTATTTTAAATATGTATTCCAAAATTTATATATTTTGAAATTCGATGAAAACTATAAAGCTGCAGATCTTAGAAGCTCAAAGAAGCCCAAGTAAACAAAAACAAAGAACCAACCAAACAAAACAAAGGCACCAAGACAGTTCTAATTAAATTCCTAAAAACCAATGAGAAAACATGGTGAAAATAAAATGGAATCTTCAGAAGACCCAACTCAAAAGAAGACAGAAAAAAGAACAAAAAATGATAAGTGAGTCGTAAGTAATAACAAAATTTGAGATTTAAAACCAAACATATTCATCATTACATTGGCTTAAAATAATCTAATCATTCCACTTAAGTGGAAGATATTTTTGTAATGAATAAAAATGTAAAGCAAAATTATATACTATTAATAAAGAACTCATTAAATAAGAAAACATTAAATTAAGACCGAAAGAATGGGAAATGTATGTAATGCAAACACGGATTATAAGAAAGCTGGAATGACTATATTAGTATCAGAAAAATTATAATTAATGGCAAGGAATATTACCAGGAGCCATAAGGGACATTTCATAATAATCAAATGGTAAATTCATCAAGACAGATATAATCATAAAAGTGTATGTATCTAGTAACAGGGCTTTGAAGATGTATAGCAAAAACTGATAAACTGCAAGGAGGAATAATAGATCAATCTACTAATTATATCTGAAGACTTTCACACATCCCTCTTATTATTTAATAGAACAAGTTGACCTCAAAACACAGATAACTAAATAATTGACATTTATAGAACTGCACCACACACACACGGCTCACATTTTTTGAAGAGCACGTGGAACATTCACCAAGACAGAATACATGCTGGGCTTTTGTATTGTTAGAAGATTTTCAGAGAAACAGAAGTTACAGGATGCACGTGGTGACTGGACAGAGAGAGAGAGATTTTAAGAAATTGACTCATGCAATGTCATGGAGGCTAGCAAGTCCAAGATTCCAAATCTGCTATGCTGACAGGCTGGATACTCAGGGAAGAGTTGCTGTTGCAGCTCCCGTATGGAGACAGGCAGCTGACAGAATTCCTTCTTCCTCAGGAGGAGTCAACTTTTTTGCTTCTAAGGCCTTTAGGTGACTGAATAAGCCTTACTCACATTATGGAAGAAAGTCTACTGATTTAAATGTTAATCATATGTAAAAGAATAACTTGACAGAAACATATAGAATAATGTTTGACCAAATATCTGGGTACTGTGGTCTAGCCAATTTGACACATAAAATTAACCATCATAGCCATAAAACAAGTTAATTCATTAAAAATGATGGATATCTTATAGAGTATATTAGTGTACTCTCCAAGCAAAATAGAAAATAGAATTAAATTATAAATAAATAACAGAAAAGATATCTGAAAAATACAAAATATTTAGAAATTAAACAATACATTTATTAATAACATGGTTCAAAATCAAAAAATTGTAAATTATTTTAAAGTAAATAAAAATGACATGTGAAACATAAAAATTTCTGCGATACAGCTAAAGCAGTGATTAAAAGGAAATTTATAGCATTAAATATTTATACTAGAAAAAAAGAAAGTTCTAAAATCAATGACCTAAGTGAACATCTAAAGAAGACAGACAAAGCTAAATAAATTCAATATAAGTAGAAAGAAAGGCATTATAAAGATAAGAGTATAAATCATACATATCTTTATTAATCATAAAGAGTATAGAAAATAGACAAACTACAGACAAAAATCAACAAAGCCAAAGCAAAATTTTAAAAACAAGGATCAATAGCATAAGTAAACCTCTGTCTAGTCATATGAATAATAAAAAATATACAAATAATCAATATCAGACATGAAAAGGGGACACCATGTTGGATCCCTAAGATATTAAAGGGTATAGAAACCATGATGGGGCAACTTTATGCTAAAAATGTTAGATAAAATTTGCATATTTCATGACAGACATAAATTACCAAAAATGACTCAAAAAAAAAATAAAAAGCATAGAGTTATAGTAAATGAAAATATTGAATTTTTAATTTCAACATTCCCACAAAGACTTTGCCCAAATATCTTTATTCAAATACTTCTAATAAAAATTTAACAAAGAAGTAGTACTAATCCTACACAATGTCTTTTCGAAAATTGAAGAGATTCACCAACGTATTAATGAGGCTAAATAACAATGCATGCTCCCTATCACAGAAGTGTATTTACATGAAGCCAAACATTGTTGCTATTCTAGAGTTTAGAAAGTGATTAGATCAAAATATTCTTTTTTTTAACAAAAAGTATACTTAATAGCCTTTTTTCTGTAGTCAAAAAAAGTAGAACATAGAACATACAAGTTAAAAAATTTAAAAAAATGAAATTCCTATTAGAAAGTAAAGTTACAAATATCAAAACAGCATATCTCAACAATCTTTTTTTCTCCTTATTATCCCTTTAAAATACCAATTTTAGATAATTTCCCCTAATGCCCTTTTCTAAAATTTTGCTAACACAGACATACTACATATCTCTCTATATATATCTGTTTATATTTTGTGTATATGTGTGTATGTGTGTGTATTTGCAGTTCAAAGAGTGTGATGTTTTTGCCCATCATAAACCATTTTTTGTCTCCTCGGGGGCAATATAACCTCTCATGAAAGGCTTCATGCATCATATGACAGGAATTTTTAGTAACTGATGACATTAAAATCCATATAATCCATTCCAGTTAATGGCATATACATATGCCATTAGACCATGATGGGATATTTAAGCCAATTGTATTTTTATGGGAAATATTTTATATAAATTACCTTTATTTCTTGGTGAATTCCACTGAGTCTTAGACATGAAATGCATCATGAAAACAAAAATATAAATGGGAACATAGGATGGCAATGCTAATTTCTTCTTAGAGAAGAGTGAAGAGAGACTTCTGTGCAAACTGGCTTTTTGAAGTTATATGTCTTTTTATCTTATAATAAAAAAAAATAAACATTTGAGCTTAAAATGACTGCAAAATTGAGAAATTTCTGCAATTGATGATAAAGTTTTTAACACAAGCAATACCCATCAAAATCACCAGGGCCATGGCCCAGGGACCTCTTCTATCAGAGTCATCTGGATTAATAATTAAAACTGAAGATACTAGGAATGCTTTCCAGAACCATAAAATCAGCTTCCTTTCAAGGCTGAAGCTGGAAGTCTGCATTTATAAATAAATAAATAAACAAACAAACAAACAAACAAAGTAAGTAAGTAAGTAAAGTAAGTAAGTAAGTAAATAAGTAAAAGTAAGTAAGTAAGTAAGTAAGTTAGTTTCTCCAGGAGACTGTATGTGCTCTAATCTTGTGTGCAAATGCTAAAATTAGAAATAAAATTTCCAGTCATATCTTGCTCAGGATTTTCTAATTCTCTAGTGAGGAATAAAAGGAAGTTTCTGTATGAACACTAAAATGCAGTATGTATAATTTCTGTGTAGTGTTTTGCTCATATTAATATTGAAGGAAGCTACTTGTCATGTCATGGCATGTGTCCACCAGGCTACTGCATCCATGCTGAAGCTTGGCAGACAGACTAAGTATTGAAGCTTAGTCATGCTAACTTACTCATGCCTGCATACATTATATACAGTATAAGCTCAGTTATTCACACACCAGTCATGCATTGAACATCTAGTATATGTCCATACTTATTTTGATGTCCTATTACACAAATATCAAGGGATAACATCACTCTTGAAATATAAGGTACACTGCTATTCACTAAATTATTAAAGAAATAAATTTTTTTTCAGGAAGCAATAGCTAAAGATTAGTTTAAAAATAGTATTTAAGCAGTTGGTATAAGATTGGGTAGGTACAAAACAAGGAGTGATTCTCTTTGGTTTCCTCCTTAGCCTACATGGAGTGGAAAAATTAAAATTAAAATTATAGATATTGAGTGTCATATTACAATACTCCTGGAGAGCAACAGAAGCCAAGAAGAGGGAACTTTCTCCAGAATAAGCAAGACATGGAGTAAAATATATTAATGAAATGGTCCTTGTCTACAATTTAGAAACTAGACTAAAGGCATCCTCTTTACAATTGTTGTTCGCATGACTCTACCTAAAACTAGTTATCGTGCTATATTATACCAAAAAGTAAATGCTTAGAAAGGAAAAAAATTGAGTTCATTTAGGAGTAGTTAAAATTTTGCTGGTGTCCAAGTCTAATGGCTAGATGGGCCTATTATTTATAAATATTTGTGTTAATTTCTTTCTCATTATTATATGATTCACATATAAGGCATGCCGCTTAAAAGACTGATAGCTCCTGCACACAAATGTTTATTCCAAGTGCTATCATTACAGGTGCTATGATGTGATGCTATAGTTTTATATCATTTTTATATTCTTTTATTTTGTATGTTAAACTTGTATCTACAATATTTTGAAAATTTTGTTTGTTATTCACTGATGTGGACAAAAATTTAGGCATTTTGAACTTGTAACTTTCCCAGGGTTGGCTAGGGCTTGGACAGCAGAGCCTCTTCTCCTGAGGGGCCAGAAATACACTAAATCCTGGATTTGATTTAATGCTATGGAGTTTAAAATAAAGTGTGAGACTCTTAGTGCCAGAGAGTTTCTCAGCATGAGCAAAATTTAGTAATAATAACTTAGAATGGATGAACCACAAAGTGTTCCAAAGCTTAGCATAAATATGTATGCATGATCTTGTATGATTATTCTAATTTCTTTATTTTGGAAATGTACCAAGAACACTTTCCCTTGGGAGATTACCAATATTTACTATCTCAGTAGTGGTGAGAAAAAAAAAGAGAATCTGATCACCATGTAACCTTCTTAGCTGTTAGCCCAAATTGCCATCACCACAAAGTTTCAAGAGTGTTTTTAGTTCACGGTGACTCAGGTTTCAAGTTTGTTCATGATTCTGAAAATGATTCAAGAGACTTCTCTGCAAATGTACTTTCCACTAATATGTTGTATCTTAAACTACTTTTCTTTTTACTGTGCCTACCTTCTCAGTAGGAACTGTTCTGTCAGACATCCAACAAAATCATTTTTTGATTACATTTGTAATGCCTTCCTGTAGTTGGAGAATAGCAGACATTGGGCTGACTGACTTCAAGGCGAAGGAGAAAATCAGCCTTTGCCTCCCTTATAGCAACCAGGGGCACATTCCTTCCATAATGACATTTTCAGATTGCTCTGCACTTGTAAATAATACTGGTTCACACCAGGTATATGCATGAGGTAGTCTTTCTACAAGTGATGAAACACATTCTTCTCCACATAGTATTCAATAATCCAGTATCTAATTATTTTATTTCTATTGGCGACCTATAACTCAAACATGCCAGAGTTTATGAGTAAAAAAAAAAATAGAATGGAACAGAATAAAGGTTAAATCAGTCCCTTTGTAAAGATCTACTTGGTAGTATAAATGATGTGTGATCTGTGTTTGATGCATGAAATAGGGAGAAGTTTAAGGAAGGACAACTTATTTTGTAAGTTAGCTTAAATTAAATTAAGAAATAAGGGAGAGAGTAAAAGTGAGTGTGTGTGTGTGTGTGAGAGAGAGAGAGAGAGAGGGAGAGAGAAAGAGAGACAGGGAAGAGGAGGAAGAAGAAGAGGAGAGGGAGAAGGAGAAGAGACTAAAACCTACCTGGTGAACTTGGGCTCTGTGAAATTTAGAAGGTGAAAGATTTGAACTAAGTGA